>JBCIKM010549726.1:0-17535 GCA_039654465.1 Melibe viridis | reverse complement strand
GAGAGAGAGAGAGAGAGAGAGAGAGAGAGAGAGAGAGAGAGAGAGAGAGAGAGAGAGAGAGAGAGAGAGGGAGAGAGGGAGAGAGAGAGAGAGGGAGAGAGAGAGAGAGAGAGAGAGAGAGAGAGAAGGGGGGGGGAATAATATGTGATGGAAAAGACCTGTCAACCTGTCAACTGCCATACTGAGTGATATGGCTGTCGTTATTAACAGCACCCTTATCCAATGTTAGAAAAATTATCACTACAATCAGTACTAACTATGCTATTGACCTAAAACAAAGTCTTCCCGCAAAAATGAGCGCTGTTTGACAGTCTTTTACATTGGCGAGGCAGGTCGAAAAAGAAACTGTCTTTGCTTTCAGTCTTCGGATTTCTGAGAGCACGCATGTGAAACGCGGGAGCAGTCATGATTTATCACAAATTATGAGGAAAATGTTGAAAATTTGTCTAGCCTGCAACCCACACCACTGAATGTTGTTGAAATAACGCTATACATAACTGGAAGTAAACAACTCATTACTGGTTTAGGTTACCAGTGCTGATTCCTGATTGGTTGATCTTCGTTATAAAATAATTTCGCTGTTTCAAGTCCTTTTGCATTCGACATTGCATTGTCAGACTACTCACAAGTCCAGACCTATCTGTACACTTCATCGAGCATTATGAGCACATATCGTTTCAATCGGTTGACAATCTCAGATGCACAATAAGATTTTGATTTTTCAAATTGTCGCTTGAAATGTGACTCTGATGTCGATGATTGACAGCTTCATTTTAAAAAATCGGTATTCACGCTCAATCGGCATATGAATCGCTTTTTGGGACACAACTGAACGCATAATATCGACCAAATTGGAAGTGGCAGGTCTGTGGGGGAAATGTAAGGAAAGGAGGGAAGGGTAATGAAGGAGGTGAACAAATGGGAGGGGGTAGGGGAGAAAAGGGGAAAAGGAATAGACAGTAGTAGTGGAGACATCGGTTGTTGTTGGTTTTAGGGCTCCACTGCGCGTTGTCAAGTATGGCTTGGACTATGACTTGAACCTTAGACCTTCGGATCAAAGCATTATCATAATCAACACCGCAATACTAAAATCAGTGCATGATCTATGGTTGCACTGGATAACATAAGGGCTAGTGAAAGATACTACAAGCAAGATGCTAAAAATGTTCCACTACCTGTTGTAGCTATGAGCTAGCCTGTTTTATCAATACTAATACATGCAGTGCTTTTATCTGTGCAAACATTATTATACTGATTTACTAAAAAGTTTATGATTGACATGATAAGCTTTGGTATCCCAGCTTAAAAGATTGAAACTAACACGTGATCCACTTAACCAAACCGTATTTTTTCGCTGTAATTTTGTGACACCCACCTGTAACCCGTAAGTTTTAGCTCCTCACTGTTAATTTTTTACGGCGAAACCATAATATAGGCATGTCTGCATAAGAAAGATAACTGTGAAAAATTGTTTAAAAAATGTATAAAACCTCAAAGGAAACAATCCTTTTACACTCATACTTACTTCTGGCCTCTGCTCTCTCTCTCTTTGGTACCTCTCCCTCCCTCTTTCAAGAAGACCTCTTTCTTTTTTTTTTACCTAGAATTCTTTTCAAACAATACTTTATTATAAAGTAAATCAATTGAACAAAATATTTTAAGCAAACTTGTAGACACAAGGATTGTGCCTCCTTCCTTCCTTCCGTCAATAGATAAATTATTCATTGACACATAAGATAAAAAAGGATGAAAATCCAATCCATTTACTTTGAAAATGGACCACTTACCATTCCTGGGCTCAGATCTAGAGGTTCCTTTGGTTCTTCAGGTTTCTCTTGTGGTTCTGGTTTGGTGAGCTGGATAAAATTTTCAGATGTGAAAAAAAAAATATGATAAAACAAACAAAACACCATAGAAAATTCAAAACAAGTAGGAAACAAAGAGATGATGAGATGTCCTCAACAAAATTAATAAAGGATGAAAATTAGAATTACAAGCAAATTCAGATCTTTAACTGTTTTTTCTTACAAAAAAATATGACTACAAAGTGAGGACATCGATCTTATACAATAAATCAAAAGCTTTATCCCCCTGAAACAGACTCCTTCCTGAGGGCTAGCCATTAATCTACAGTGTGGTCCAAAACTTTAAAAAGTGCTCGTAGTTTTTTCTCTCTTTTAATCATTTTCCCATATTATTCAAGTGGCATTGACAGCAAGCGTGGAAGATTCCTTTGACACTGATATGGAGTAAGGTGGACAGAACATTTTGCATAACAGATCTTTTTCCACAAATTCTGCACTTTTGTGCAAGAGAGTGTGCTGTTTGCAAATGTTATTGCAAACCCCGGAGATGGTAAATAAAGCACAGTGGGAATAAAACCCCAATTCAAAATAGCAACAACCGTTTAAGCAAGTTTACAGAATGAGCGATTGGTCACTTTTATCATATGGTGCTCTGTCCAAGGCAGGGATAGGCAACTCACTTTAAAAGACAACTTGAGCTTTTCATTCTCTGCATCAACTCTGACCACGCGGCACCGAGACACCTGGCCAATGTAGAAATGGTCTTGTGGCTTCTGGTCTTTCTCTATACCCATGTCCCAAGAAGTCACAATGCCCTGAGAATTGTCAAGGAAAAGACATCATCAGACCAAATTTTCTTTAAATAATGGTGATAAAAAAAAACCAATGCATTAATATTAGTTATTGCCAGTAGTCATTAACTTTTTCTTTTTACTCTTTAAAAGTCTAAAAAGAAAAGTTAAATAAACAAAATAAATTTCTTGGAGAAATGTATGAATGTTAAATTTCTATTACCATAGGAAAACTTTTCAAACAAAAAGATCTATGTGTCCTCAGCAATGACCTGGGTTTGTATAAAGATTAGATCAAAACCATATTCTGCCTGGATCTGACAATCTAGCCCCTTGGACGATGGTGATTTGTCCTGAACCACTCCAATCCTTCTCTCCCACCAGCCAACAAATTAACAACAACCTACCCCCCCCCCCCCCCCTTACGCCCCGAAAAAAAAAAAAAAAATTTAAAATCAGTCAAAAGAGTGCAAACAAGGATAAGCTTGTACTTACAGTTACATCATTAAAGAATTTGAGAATGAGAAACGTGTCTTTGATGGCAGTGATGACTCCAAGAACAATATTATCTTCTTCAATCTGGGCATAATCCATTGGAATATTGTTCTTAGTTTTTAAAAGCGCTGGTTTATGAGTAAGCCACACTTTAGACTTGTCTTCATCTATCTTTACCACCTGTGAAAAGATTCAAATGCAGTTATAAGAAGTGAAAAGATCAATCAGCTGGGCAAAAAGTCGTGATATCATTAGTAGGGAAGTAAATAGTTCTGGAAAAGTTTCTGGAATAGAATGAGTCTCGATATTATTTTCTTTTAACAATTTTTTTCCATTTAATACTAACACAAATTGGGTCACAAACACTCATAAAAAGAGAGGATTGAAAAACCCTCAATTTTATTTAACCCTCCATAAAATATTAAATTTTCAATCAAGAAAAACTGAGCTCAGGTTGTTAATGGCTATCAAATCAAATGCGACAACATGCTGGAGAATTTTTGATTCATTGGGAGTCATAAAATGAAGAAGATGCCCTGTGGCAAATTGGCTCATTTATCTTTATCAATGAGTAGATCCAACCAAGGCAACAGCAACTATTGTGTGGCTTAAGATCGAATAAAGCACCATGAATTTCTCATTATGCCACGCAAGATTAGGAACGGATCCTCTGCCTGTCTTCATTTCTTGTGATGCAGAGTTCTTCTAGGCTCCTTGGAGCTTGGGTCCCAACACAGCTTAGGTGGTATGAAGGGATATGGATAACAAAACAAAAATGAAGAGGATATCAGCAGAAAACATTATTAAAAAGATTCTTTCTTCATGAATTTTCACAATATTTGACAAAGGATTTAAATAAATTATAACAAAAAATTCTTGCCCTGCATTTGATAATGTCCCCTGTCTCAAACTTCTTTTCCACTTGAGAGATAGGCACATTAGCCAGATGGATACTTGAGATGTAAGCGCGGATTCTCTTGGAAACCATCACTAGGACACCAGTAGCAAGAACATCCGTAATAGTTGCCTGAAGATAATGAAACGTTTCACTACAACAAATGTACAGGGTGACACAAAAGAAGGAATACATCAAAAGATCGAATAACTTCCATAACACTTTTAGAGCCAGATCATAAGGATCTTATTATTCAAATTTCTTATTCATATTGTCTTGAGTTTTTCAGAAATAAGATTAGGCTTAAATGCATTACACTGCAGTTTTCACACAATATATCGGGTAAAATGGATAAGATATTAATTTCTTTACCATTACAGAAAATTTATGATAGTCTCTAAAGAGATGAAAGACAACTTCAGATAAATTCAAATTCAAACTCACTTCCACCAAGTCGCCAGGTTTCATATGTTTGACAGAAAGAAACTTCAGGTCCAGGACAGATCTTGAATTTTGATTTTTTTTAAAATAGCACAATGTGAATATGTTGTCAGAGCAGTTGTAAAGCTATCATACATTCTTTAGACAAAGACATGGAAGAATGCTCCTAAGAGAGTTTTCTGTAGTTTTTAAGGATTTAACCATGGGATAAGAGATTATGGAGAGTTTTATCGTAAATGAAAAAATTATATTGATTTTTCAATAAAGTGATAAAATGATAGCTTATGCATGAAATTGTTGGAGAAAGAAAAAGAGAAAAAAGAATTTTATTGTAAAACAAAAGACTAATTGTTACAAATACAAGAGACTAACTCATCCATGGACACTTGCACAAAGTTTCTCAAACAAAAAATTGCAGACATGATCAATTATCAGGATAACTTTTGAATGCTAAGACTTACTGTTTAAGTGTGACCAGGATGTGGCCTTCCATGTGGTTAAAACCCATTACCCTACACTTCACTTTGCTCCCTGTCTTGAAGTTGTTTAAGTCAGGCACATCTGTAGCATCTGTCAATTGACTTAGCTGTGGAGATAAGAAAACTGCTTATAAATAATGTGGTAAAAAAAAAAAAAGACTTAACAGTGTAGAATTTTGTAGCAGATGCAAAGGGTGGCTTTTCAAATACAAACTTCTGCACAAATCTCTCGGTAAAAAGTTGATCACCAAAAGGAGAAGGCATCTTGCATGTGATTTTTCCTGAGCCCCACAATTTCTTCATAAAGTCTAAGTTACTATTGAAAAGAAAATAGAGGTAAATACAAAGCAATGAAAAACATGCAACTAAACAGTTGACTTTCAAAAATGTTTTATTCAACTGACTTATCTAGAAATAACCACAAAAAAAAAATTAAATTGTTTAGCAATCTGTTTGAAACAGGACTCAATCGATAGACCTCATCACCCTGCTTATTATGGTTTTTGAATGATCAAAATATAAAGAGGCAAAACACTCAGAGAGTTGGGACGATCCATGATAAGTTTTTAGAGGATTTCTTTCAATAATCTTAAATGAATTGTGCAATTTATGTGATCAGTAGCTCTTTGCGGTAATTTTTGATGCAGAATCCAAATATGGAGTCAGAAATTAGATATCTCTTTTGGATTTTCTGTAAATTTGAGAATGAGTGAAATGGACGACTGAACTACAGTAAAACCGGTCAGGGGTATGAGTAGATAAAAAACAATCAGTCGTCCTATTTTATGATGCATAAATTAAAAAAATATAAATATCTATCCTTTCAACTACGATTGGCAACGATATTTTATATAAATTCAATAAAATATTATTATACATCGAGCAAAACAACTCGCCATGTCTCATTTTCACCCCCCGAACGGTGTTTTAGAAATATGAAGAGTCGAAACTTAGACTGACCAGCTGCGCGCTGTGATGACGTGCAACCAATCAATACAGTTAAAATACTGTTCGCACACTCTAACTCGCATCACACGAGGCCGTCAATTGCTGCCTTCGTAGTTGACAGAGAATGGTGAAACCCAAACAAGCCATTTTTCTTATGATTCGAGTGAATTTTTTCATTGACATGAGAAACCTATTTAACACAGGAACTTCTTTTTTGACCACAAAAACAGCCATATCTGGGCCTGACTTCCGGACCCACCTGTGGTCATTGCTAACTTATCAGAAATAAAACTAACACCTAAGAAACAGAAAAAAAGCAAAATGACATTCAAAACTACACTCAAATTATGTGCATGCAATTTGTCCCTTAAAGAGGAAAGAGTCTTTGCTTTTTTTCTTTTCAATGTTTCCATATCTGAATCATTCTAACACTTACAGCTGCAAAGGCTTTCTTGTCCTTTGAAATTGTCAAATAGAGACCTTTTTTCTTGACAGGTCTCTCAACTTTGGCATCAACAATATCTCCTATTTCTGCACCCTTAAACATTTCAACTGGACATCCATTATGTTTCACTATCTCATTCAGGGCAGAGAGATGAACTGTCTTGCTTTCTGGATGGACATACAGTAAGACTGCCTCTATCTGCAAAAAGAAAGCTCAAAACTAAAACAAAAGCAAACGCATATTATCTCACAATTAATATTTGAAGCGTTTATGTGTTGTGTTACAAGACTCAATTAAAAGGAATATGTTCGAAGTGCTATCTGGGGAATAAAGAAGCACATTTCCTGACTTGAGCGGTACAGAAGTTCTTTTACAAAAAACAAAACAAAAAAGGGCAGGTGATAAGCAAGGCTTGAACCCCATGATGAATCAAGCACCAAGCCAAGTACAAGATGTTGCATCTATTATCCACAGCCCACTCCAAACACACACACACACACACACACAAACCTGGTAGTTGAAAATTTAAAAAGGGAGGACAATGAAACTGGCTGGAGTATTTAAGTTTCCTCATATCTCACTTGGGTCACATCTACAAGGGTATCCAGCCTACAACTTGTGTTTTCAAGAAGGAAAATTATAGGTATGCTATTTTCAATCAAACTAAAATACCGAGACTTACAGTTTCACCAGCAGAATAGGATGTAACATCTGTTGGCAGATGGGAATTGTGAAGAATACCATCAAAACCTTGAAATCTCACAAGTAATCCTTGTTCACCAACCTGGAAAAGAAGAGGTAAAAAAATAAAAATTAATGTAAATTTAATATTAAGCAGAAGTATTACAGAATGTTTTTGTCAAACTTTTAATTTTCCTGTGCAAGAGTGTCCTAATATTCAAGCTCCCCAACAAAAAAAACACAAAAAAAAACAAAATAAAAAAAAATAAAAATTACACTCATTGCACTGAAGAAAAGAGGGGACTATGAAGCACATAAGTTTTCGCAGAAATACAGATAATCAATCAATTTCACAACACTTCTTTTTCTTTGTGATATCCGGGTTTGTCAGTGGTAATGTAATTCTAGAGAAATCTAAAAGAGTGAAAACATTCTTGCTGCTGGTCTAAAAAAACAAAATCAAATAAAATAATATCAAATTGAGTTCTTATCTTAACAGGTTACATTAAAAAAAAGTTTGCATCAAATGGAACAAAATTCAACAAGATCAATCAAGTTTAAATAAACAAAATACTAACAGTGTGAACGTTCACAGTAACTTTTGTTCCAGGCAAAAGACAGTTCATTGTGGCCTGCTTTGGAAGCTGTTGAAGAAAAAGAATCAAAAGTTGGACTGACAATAACTAATTGGATCCTTTCATCACTATTGACTTACAATTAAAAGAAAACCCTAAATATCCACCAACTCCACATAAAGAAAACAAACACATCTTCCTCCGCGCAAAATTCCTACATACCTGAGAGCAGCCACTAGAGATTTGCTTACTCAGACCCGTGAATGACCATTTAAATTTTTTTGTTCGCATAAAAATAAATAATTTGTAAAAGTCCTTCAAATCACAATTACTAATTCTGATGTATGTGAGGAGAAAGGGGGCAGTGGCCTAATGGCACTCTCTATGAAAGAGACTGTGACCTCTTGCACCAAAAGTTTGCGCCAGCACGGAAGCCTGCGTGCTACATGCCGATAGTCAGGGCTAAACGCACATGAAGTTCACATCAACTTGCACTACCAGCATGTGAACCCATAAAAACAAAGTTAAGTTTTAAATCTACCAATGGATAAGAGAGATACCAGAGCCCAGGACGGGAATTGACAAATTAGAATAAAAAGAAGTGACAATTACAACACTTTATAATGGCAATAACGAGATTAATTTTGGACTAAAATCAGTCAGTTGTCTTAACATTTACATCATATACCTCAATAATATGTAAAAATATTACCTTTGCATTCTGAATCAGTCCAGGATCAATGAATACATTAACAGCTCTATTCTCCTTATCTTCTGAGGATTTGCTGCCTTTCAAATTAATCAGGCACCACAATGGCTGACCTACTGAAAGTGGATTGCCTGAAACAAAAAAAACAAAAACAAAAAGGAATCTTCATTGAAAATAGTACATATATAAAACAATTTTTTGGGGGGTGTGAACTTTGATGTCTTAAAAAGATAATGACAAAAAAAAATAAACAGAATAAATATCAGAAATTCCAAACTGACCTGAACAATACTTGCGAATGTAAGACTCAGCATCTTCATTTTTTAGAAAAGCTTGTAAACTTGTTATTCCAAGATTTATTCTATAGCCATGATCCTCAACACTGGATACATTGCCAATCAGTACCTGAGAAGAAACCGGGAAATGCTTATTAAATGACAACTTTAAACAAAAATGAAAGTTGATGAATGGTTCAAGCATGCTCGACTGTTAAGACAACAGAATTTGAGGTCACAACTATGAGTAGAACAAAAAAGTTTCACTACGGGTACAAGGCACATGCATGAAGTAAAGACTATTCAATAATGAAATATGTCTGGCTGGATAAATATGTTCGCATTTTTACTAGAAACAAATCAAATCCGGAAAAATTGTATCCCAACATTTTTTGCCTTCATTTGGTCAGGTGTAGACTTGAGTTCATTTCTCAAGTACATGCAATTCCTAACATCATCAACAAATTAAATACAGAGTTCAAACACAGTTAAAATTGCCAGACTAAAACCAAAGCAGGAAATAAAAATCCAAGTCCCATTTGTAGATTTTGACCTAAGACAGAATTATGCATCAGATTACTATTGACTTTCCTTCTCATTCACCAGTCATGATGTACAACATTGTTTTTCTTACACGACATTCAAAGTTTTCTGCAGACTGAGAGTTTCCAGAAGTACAAATAAACAATACTAAGCTAAAGAATATATCAACTGTCTTAAATTATCATCTCATGAAAGATCTACATTAGCGGGATGTTATGCATCAAATTATGTTTTGAAATTTTAACCAGGTTTTAATGTGATTTGAATGAAAAGCAGGCATAAGCAGTGATGATTAGTCAGGGAAGGGAGGGGACCATGAGTTCAAAATGATACATCCCATCAATACATCATAGCGATGCAAGCATTTATTAATTGAATGTACACATAACAAAATCAAAACAACACTGTTACAGTTGCCTCTGTTACTCTTGTACATGATTATACAAACTGACCTAAAGACTGCCTATGATGGAAAATTTTGTTTGGTCGCATTTGAATCTACCATAGACAGGTATGACTGTATTTTTCAAAAGATGATAGTTAAATACAAAACACAAATGGAAACCATGCAAACACTAGGTACCATTTTGTCCTTCAGTTGAGATCTTGGAACTGTTCCATTGATGTCTTCTGGTTTGAAGGAGCCTGTGATTACTTTACGAGTATTGTTCCTGTTATCTGTGATAGTTTTCATGGTAAAAGGCAGATACAAACCAGGCTTGAAGATGTCTGTGGCAGGAACAACAGCCTGAGGAGATAACATGCGAGAAAAACAGGTTCATTAAATAACATTTATGGTAATGGATGTTTATGGAGCACACATTCAAATCGACTTGAATTACCTACAAACAAGAATGTCAGGTCAGCCCACCAAATTGGCCCCAATGCGTCATCTCCAATTAAGAAACCTGTCTTTACTGGTTTTGAGATACATCCTTTTTATCTTAAATGGTTTATAGACATTTCTTACAGTCTTGAAGCACAATTCTGATCATCAAATGTATTTCAGTCAGACGATTATTCTTGGTTTCTATGCATATTACCGATCCAGTCTTCAATTTCTACATTGAATTAAAAAGTCCCAGAGGTTTTTCATGTTAGTTGTTGTCAAAGATCTTTTCCTGTTTTGTTTATTTTGAGTCAAGTAATGGTCACTGAGAAAAAACTTAGAATTTCCACACAAGAAATAATAAAGTATGTCTGATCTTCAATACTTTTAAAATTCATACTCAAACAAATCATCTGAAATCTATAGTCAACAATTTAGGGGCTACTGTATTTAGAATTTGTGTCCCATTTATTACAAGATGAACCACTGAAAAAAAGCGTAACAGCCATCAACACATTTTATACACACTTCAACAAGCCCAGATTCCTCTTCCTTTGATAGTTGACTGAGCTGGTCAGAGTAGGCTTCAGATATGTTTGTAACAGGTACAGAAGCTGTGTGGTTTCCAGGCAGGCTGACATAGATACAGTGGGGATACACTTGCTTGACACAAGCTAAAACAGTAATCCCAGGGCAGAGTGTCTGTCAAAAATTGAAACCAACATCATTAGATCAGAATTGTTTTGTCATTATATCATATAAGAATTTGCATCTTGGTTATAAAGAAATATATATACATCAGGTGTGGGGAAAAACATGCCTCACTCTTCAATTTTCATATCAGCTGTAGGGCTAATGGAACTTGCCAAGGCATATATAAAAGTTTGCACAGCAACTTGTTTGAAAAAAGTGAGTATTGAAACAGTGGCAATGCTTTAAAGCTTGTAATGAATACTTCTACTGACATCCTTTGTCAGGAGATTAAGTCAGAAAATAGGATTTGTGAGGCAAAACCGCAATTTAGTAAAATTAAAGACAAAACTCAATTGATTAAACTTCAGCTATAGCAGTCTAAACACAGCGAGGCAGGACCATGCCCTTTAGTTCCACGAGAAAATGTCCCGTAGGGCTCTCTCGGCAGGTCCTTGACCGCTGGCCACTGTTCAGCACCTGCACATCTGCCATTCAGTGCACGCTCACAGTCAGCAGTGATGATATACATTACATTCCATGTATTTCCTCGGTAACTGTCAATCACATGCACACATGAGTGCCGGCCATGAAAGAATCGGCAGTGGTACTGATTCTGAACCATAAATTCTGCACAACTGTTAATGAGCATTGTCATGGGTTTGAAAATAAAATTGTGTAATTCATGCTAAATGCATCTATAGAAAAAGTAATAAACGATACTTTCAGGAGAGGAAAGATTGAACAGCGATCAAAAAGAGTCACCATTCTGTACACACTTTGCTTTAAAATAGAGAGTAAGAACATAGAGTTAGAGGACTCTAACAACTATAGTTTAAAATCTAAAGGCATGCAGATCATACAAGGTGCATCTCGCAGTAAGGTGAGATTTTAAGAAAATAGAGGAAAAAAAATTACATCTTTGTCCAATGGTCTCCCAACATTTACTTTGTCTTTTTTAAACACTTTGATGGGGCGTTTGGTTGAAATTTCATGAGCATTTTGTCTCTTTCTGGAAAGTCGAGCAATTTTTTTCTGTGGACATAAAAATGAAAAAAAAAATCTCACAATAGAGGAACTTGGTTATAACGAGAGCTTACTTTTGAGACCAAATATCTCATTATTCCCGAATACAGAGGTATTTCAGGAAACCAGCAGTAATTTAGTTAGCAATTCACCTGTCCATGTCTACTTTACTGATGTTTACCAACTTTGAATACCACATTTGAATCTCATTTAATGCATCAAAACAGTTACTTTCTCTATTTCTTTCTCTATAAATACGCAGTCTTACGTCATGTCAATCTACCTGTAAATACCTCCATAGTGGAAATCAACAAAATTTACCACTTAGTACACATGATGTCACTGTCTCTAAAGCATTAAGCATTGTTTCATTTATTACAGATTCTGTAGGATGTCTGCCTAGTATTCGGTTGGCTTGAAATGGAAAACAAAGTTTACATCCTTGGTAAACAGCACTCCCAGAGCAGAGTGAATCAAATCTGGTCAAGCACTAAAATATAAGTTCTAATCTAAGATTTATAGTCTGTGATTAGATCTAGTTTTACTAGACAGTATAGAACGATAACTCATCTACAAATTTAAGTCTATGATTACCTTTTCCGTCCCATCTTCCACTCCAGTGTCACCGTCAACGTTTAATTTTTGTTTCTTTCCTCCCCGAGGAAAATCAAATTCTCCTTCCAGCATTTCTGAACTATCTACTGCAACAGTTTAATATGTAAAGACTGCAATTTTTAGCTTTGGCTTCTTTAAATGTAGAGATAATAGTCAACAAAAACATGTGAAAGATTATTCACATGGAAGTCGCCATATTGAATGTTGACATAGAATACACTATTTTAGGTAGTCGAGTATATATATCGTGTACTTTTGTTACTCACTATGCATGTTTCTCATAATTTTCATTGTTACATTTCTAATCCAGATGACTGGAATTATCTTTCTCGACAGCGGAAGTATTTTGATATTTCCTTTTATTTGTCAATCTTGTGAACTTTGGCAAAATCTTTTTGCACTTGCTTTTAATACTAGTCTACCCAAAATCCTTTTCGGTTGTAGTCGAGCTCGACTTTTATCAATTGTAAATCTCATGTGTTTTGCGATTGTTTAGGTCCGTACTTTCATTTTTCTTTGGGTATGATGAAGTTATGTTGACATAATTGAATTGTTACCGCTTTTTATCGCATCGGTCTTACTTTTCCATGGAGTGACTTTCACTTAAATAATATGGCTGGTCGAGGGCGTGGAAGGGGTCGAGGAGGAGGGGGGTTATCCATTAATATTGAAGCCTTTGGCCTCGGAAGAGGCGACATTGTAACTCCAATTCAAGCTCAACCACCACCACTTTACCCGGTAAGGGTTTTATTTCTATTTACGCTTCATGATGTTTTATTTAAACTAGCGTTAGTTTGAAATGTTGCATTTTTCTGACTTTTTTCATAATATTTTATGAATCCAAAGTAGAGGCTGCTGGAAGCTGGGTCGTCATCGAGAATAAAATATCGTTGCTGGAGTTAAGCTTCCGTAAGGACTAAGGGACAAGTAAACTGGACGTTTTGGGTTAGGCCTTCATCAACAGGACAAACAAACAACATAAAACACAAATCAGCAATGTAGAAAAATTGTGATAATGAAATCAATGGGTCATGGAAAAATGAGGGTGAAAGAGACTGACATTGGGTTGAATATGAGCATGCAAGACCCAAGCAGGTTTGGGATTAGGAGTGTCGTGTGGTCGGTGGTGGGGGAGTATGAGTGGAACAGGTGGGATAGAAGTAGTTGAAATGCTTGTGGTGGCACGGACATTATATTTTAATTAGGTTGAATCTGAAATTTCATAAACCATACTTAATTCAAAAGGAAACAGCGTTTTCATTTTTTTTTTTTTAATTAAACCTTAATATTGCCTGGCAATATGCTTTGCCATCGAGAAATTCAGATTATGCAGAAAAATGAAGAAAGAACAGTTGCTGTTGTGGAAAATTTAAAAAACAATGAGAATTGGATGTGTCTCACTCTGCAAGTAATCATATTAATTTTTTTCCCCCCTCTGCCCTTCAGCCTTCTCAGTTCAAGCCAGTGCCTCTTTTGAACAGTGATGAACTTGAGTATCGTTTGGCCTTGAAACAAGAACTTAGAGATTTGTCTCGAAAATCCCCATTCTATATCCATCCTCCTAAAAAAGTTAAGGACATTGAAAGATACTCAGATAAGTATCAAGTTGGAGTTGGAGATGCCATTCCCAAGCTGGACCCTTGTAAGTTCTTTTTTATCATACCACCTTTTGTACACTGTAACTTAGCCAATAGCCACTACTTTTATCATTTATCACTAATGGAAACAGACACATGCACATGATAGACTCCATAGTGGTGACCGATGCCTGCTTCAGTCTCCATGGGTCTCAATTTTCCGCTATATAGCAGGTTTCTGCAACTGACATATATCCGCCACAATATCTTTCCATTGGCGGTATGCAGCCCAGCATTGGATGTAGATAGCATATAGGAAAAAAAAGAAGTCATCTGGTTTTATTTCAATGTATTATACCCTTTGTTGCAAAAACACAACTTCCTCAGAGGGTTCATTGCTAACACACACATCACACACATGGTGTGCGCAGTCAGCCAGGAGGTGGCGAGGTGGAAAGTTTTCTCATTGTAATGGGAAGGAGGGAAAGCTTCACTGTGTACCCTTGACTCAATGGCGGACACCGTTCTGGCTTTATAAAATCACCGCTCTCTTATTTTCATGATCTGCGGAAATAGTTTGGTCCAAAAATAAGAGAGGGCCTTAGCAATTTGAGACATCGGTAGAACACTGTCCACACCCTGTTTCCATCAGCATTCATAAACGTTGTTGTGTAGATGTATTTTATGGAATCATTGAAAAACGTTTTTGTAGGGCTTTTTGTTCTCATACAGAATTAATTTTGTCTTGAAGCCATAAATCATGTTGTGATTTTATGTAACTTAATTAACCGGACAATTCTAAAATGAAAAGTAAAAAGACAAACCACCAAGATAAAATTGTGTTTGTTTGTATGACAAGGAAAGTTTCACATTTATCAAAACTTGAAAATACAGGTACCGTGGGGTTGTTCTTTGCCAAAACAAGGCAATGACACTTTTCACAAAAAAAGCAAAATTGCCTTTTTATTATTATTATTAACTTGTGATTAACAAATCTTGATCGTTGACCTAGGTACTCACATCAGTTTTTAAGTTTTTGTCAATTCAGGAAACCTTTCATTACCTTTGAGTATATGATTATACTTAAGTGGCTGACAAGGAGAAAAAAAAAATTTATTTTGTTTTGACGTGTCCACCCTGCCCACTTTGCCAAAATCCGCCACTGATGAAACTAAAAGTTCATATGGACATCTTATTAAGAGTTAAACCGCCTTCCATACCTTTTTGGGGGATGATAATGCTCCCGTGCCCTTTTTTGGCGAATGATCCACTTATGCAAAAAGGGTTACGTTATTTGCCGCAGAGTCAGTCCTCCTCCCGTACCTTCCACCTCACATCCCCAAAAAGGAGTATCTGTCCTTAATGTTTTATCTGCCTTCAGCCACCTCGCAAACGTGTGCTCTTTGGCATCCCATTTGCTTCTTAAAATGTAAAGAGGAGTCAATACTCCTCTCTCTCTCTCTCTCTCTCTCTCTCTCTGTCTTTTTCTCTCTCTCTCTCTCTTTCTCTCTTTCTGTGCACACATGTGTTTGTGTATGTGATTGTGCGTTGTTTGATTGCGCATGTGTGTATGTGTGTGCGCGCCTGCTCATCTATAACCTATATTATGATTATGTATGTCTATATATCTCTTTCTGACTCTGTCTCTCTCCCTCCCTTCCCTTCTCTCTCTCTCTCTGTTGTAGTATAAAATGATGATGCAAGAGAGGGAAACCCCCTAAAATAACAGTGAAGGAAGGCAGATCCATTTTGCGGGTGTGATTGGCCCCCCTTTTGGCACTTTTAGTTGAGGTTGCAAAGGCGGACTGACTTTATAGGGACTTAAAGAGTGAAAATAGAATATAGAGGTTGTTTATACAAAGATTCCTCTCAAAATTTGAATTTGAGACCCATGGTCTCCAATGACTTGGACCAGCAATATCTCCATTCCCTTTTGTTAAGTCACTCCCCTAGGATGGTGTGAGCATAAATATCTTGTTTCTCTCTCCTTATTACCTTTATTGATTTGCTTCTTCAATTTACCATGTGCCTTCAAAGTAGGGTGCTATTCCTGACAACTGTTTACTGAGGCTCTCTGCAGATTGAATGCAAAGTGACCTTACACCTCCCCCCCCCTCTTTCCCCTCTTTCCCCTCCCTTCTCCCTCCCCCTTTTCCCCTTCTCTCGTCACCCCTTGGAATCATGTTGTTCCTTTTGTCCCTTTCTTTTGGTGGTTTTTTTTTTCATTAAAGAATCTGATGTATTTGTCATATTAAACCCCTCATCTAGCTGTTTTTCTTAAATTACCTCACCAGACAGTGTTTAAAAAAGTTATTAAGGCACATCAGCCTCTCTCTTACAGTTAGCGTCCATGTGAACAACTATTGTAGACTGCAGCATGAAATTTATCTGCACACTGTAGCTGTGTATTTAAGTTTTTTTTACATTGTCATTGAGTAGAAATTGTTTATTATACCACACATCACATCTCTATTTCATTTTCAGTCTGGGACAGACTACCTCATGAATTGCGTGACAAAAAAAAGAGGAAAGCTTCGACAAAACTTTTGAAACCCAATCTCAAGAATGCCAGGTCATCCAATGAAGATGTAGAGAACCTTCTTGAGGTATCAGTATTATTGTTTTAGGGACCAGGCAAACCACCAATTCATCTAAGGGGCTGTTCAAATATAATCTTACACCTTTTTGGGGGGACTTCCCCCCCCCCCCTCCCCCTCTTCTACTAACAATGTTCTTACATTTTCCCAACACCTTCCCCCCCCCCCCCCCCCACCTCACTGGAATTTTACATTTTTTTCGATCTTACTTTAAATTATTATTATCCTGGCTTCTCAAGCTAATTCATTGTTATGGACAAGTTTTATTTCCTCAAGTTGCAAATTTCATTTTGGAAAAAACGATTTGCTGTATCTTTTTTATTCTTAGTACCACCAAAACTTTCATAATTTTTTAAACTTTTGGAATAATATTTGAGTGTTTTATCTTTTCAATATAATATTAAGCTATTTTAATTCTTCAAGGGGGGGAGGGGGGGGAAGATAAAAGAGCCCCCTATAGTTTTCTAGGTCATGGTTGAAATGACAATTTAAATTCAAAGTAGATGAAGATCTGATTTTACTCTCACATTGATTGTAATATTACATTTGGTCATAACCACATCCCCCCCCCCCTCCCCTTACACTTTCCTTTCAAGAGCCATCTGCTGGAGATCATTGATATTATTTCACTAAAATGCAACTATTCACTCTTTTATCCCTGCGGATTGTGCAGGGTCAACTTTTTGTTTGATGACCAGATTTTATCATTTCTTGTTTGCACAGAAACTTGACAAAGATGGCCCTCAGAATGAAGACAACGAAGATGAAGTTCATGATGAAGATGACGTTGATGAAAAGAAGAAAAAAGATCAGGAAGAGGAAGGGGATGATGAAGATGGAGAAGAATATGATGATGAGGATCTTGAAGAGGTTCGATATACTGTCATTTATTCTAAAAGACTAACAGCTCTTGCAAGTTGTGTTGGTACTTTTCATGGGCCTATTCATATTTTACCTTTTTTGCTTTCATTTAAATTTTTTATTGATAGACTAATACTGGAATATCAGAATAATAGACAATTCTACAAATCCAATTTAAATCATCATTGGGATCTAGAGGTCTTTGATTCTAAGCCTCAAGACTATAAACCACTCTTGCACAGTCTTTACACCTTCCCC
>JBCIKM010549615.1:0-17538 GCA_039654465.1 Melibe viridis | reverse complement strand
AGATGATGATGATGATGATGATGATGATGATGATGATGATGATGATGATGATGATGATGATGATGATGATAATGATGTAGATTATTTCTAACGCGCCTTATCCTCTGGGGCGGCTCTAGGCGCACAAAAAAAAAATGTGCGTGTGTGTACCGTGGCATGTCCACGTTATTATCTGTTCATTGAGTTGTAAGATATTTCAAATGAAATGTTTTTGGTTAGTCATATGTTCATCAGAGTTGTGGTGCATTATTAATTTTCGCATGATAGCAAACTCGCGTTTGATACTTGTCGTTCACAAACTTCGTGTTGTCGATGAGACAAACGTGTCTCATTTGATTATAGATTCTCCTCAAACAAAGCATTCATGGACATAGATTGTATTTGGTCCTCCGTGATTTGGAAGAAACGCTCTAAACAAAAGTTATTTCCCTTTTCAGGGCCCCGATGTACCTAAAGCAGTGACTTGGATTGGGTATCCTTTTTAACGTTTGATAAACTTCATTTTCGATTTTCACAGCTATTCCTTTTTGACAAATGGGAGACAAGCAAGTCATTGACTCCGTTCCTGCGTTCAGTTTCTGCGAAATGAGAAAAGATTGACTCATGGGTAAATTTAGCAAATGGCTGTCGTACCGTGGAGAGTGACAGAACCGTAGGGAAACAAGAATGACTGTAAGTATACTGAGGCGGCCAGGAAGTCAATTACTGTCATGGATATTATTGTTCAAGTTTGGAGGTTATATTTTTCCAGTTTTGGTTCTCTTCATAGATGTTGAGCTCGTTAATTGTGTTAAAAATAATTTCACCTTCTGACCTGCCCTCTTCATAACATTGACAACATGTAAGGCGAAAAATGTCAGCCAGACAGCGAATGAATGACAATTTTCCATCTCATAGAATCAAGCTTCTAAAGTAGATATTTTATTGTTCCTCCTTTTAGGAACAAGTGATACCAGTGCTCTTAGTTTATAGTCCCAAAAATGGATCTTTGTGTGTTTTTAGGTGACAGAGCAGATTGTTCTACCAGTCAGGAGGGTGCAGAGATGGATTGTAAATATCATTTCAACCTTAAGTTTTTATAAGGAGATTGCGAGATTTGTTTTCAAAAGTTCTTGTTTATCTCATTTTTCTTTTCCTTTGTTTGTAGTCTGAGACTGCCTTCCCTGATTTGATATCAGCCGCTCTTCATGGGGCTGGTATATCAGGGGAAGACCTTGCATTTGATTTTGATGTAAATGAAGATGAAAATGATCAGCAAATCCAAAATGATAGTCTCAATGTAAGTATTTCCTACGTTAACTATTTGGACAATTATACGTTTATTCAGATAGCATTGATTCCTCAAATGCCTCGCAAGAATATTGTTGAACTTAGGCCTATCTTAATCAGAGAATTAAGGAGTTAAATTTTGAAAGGATTCCCGTAGTGGGGAACTGCTAACCTATAGAAACATTTTGCTGACGCTGCGAGAAAAGTTTTAACTCCAAGCTGAAGATCTAGTCCTAACTAAATAATCCCAATTTTAAGAGACAATCTTTAATTCCGAGACAAAATAAATTGCCTTGTAAATTTTTACTGTCTTTTTTTTCTATGGGGTTCTTGGCTAATATAAAATTCCCTTTCACAGGTCACTCCTCAAAATGAGCACAGTTTGGATGGGCCTCTTGTGCTCTCAAATGTCGTCCAGACCAATAATCCCTCATTTTCCTCCCTGAGACAATCACCTGCATTACCAGCTCATCCACAGTTAATTCAAAATGCGCCCAGCCCATCCAACCGTCTCACTGCTCAAATCATCCCTCCCCCACACCTCAAAACAGTCCGCACACCTGTGATAAGAGCTCCTGCTCAAACTGTGCAGATGAGAGCAGTCGTCTCCCAACCCGTAGCAACCAGTGGTGTCCCTCAGGGTGTTCAGTCTTTCAGGATTATTAGGGCATCGGCTCCTGCATCAAGACCTCAAATGTTAGCATCACACACTACACGACCACCACAGAGCCAGCCAGTCAGAAGCCAGCCTATTCCAAGGCACCTGGTCAGAGCACGCACTGCGGTGTCTATCCCTCAGGTCGGTCGGTTGGTCAGTTATTTTTTTCCTTATATTTTTTTCATATTTTATGTGTATTGACACCTTTGATGTCTATTTGCTTTTAAGCTGATCATTTTTTAAAGGCTATTTGGGAATTTAGCAGCAACCACAGGTGAGACGGAAGTCGGGCCACAATATGACAGTTTTTGTGGGTGGCAAAAAAAAAATCTGTTCCCATTTTAAAAAATTCGGGAGGGGGATTCCTTTTGTCATAGGTCAATGAAATTTGGCAACCAATGAGAAAAGAGGTTTTATTTTCTTCATGCAAATCTACTATTCTCTACTTTTTGTAGAAATGGTCGTATTTTTTACTTACTGATCTGTGGCAAGCTTGGTGTACATTGCTGGCCATTCTTCTCAACTTGTTTCTGTCATGTTTATCTGATGTGAGATGTGTTACTGGTGATTTTGCTTGTGTTTTCCGGGAATCCTATCATGTATGTCTTTCTTTGTCTTCCTCTTGCACGTTTGCCTGCAATAATCCTCCCAATAACTAAGTGCTCTGTACCTTTGCATCTGTAGATGTGGCTGAAAAACTTCATTTGCCTTTTCCTAATTGAAGTCAGCAGTTCTCTGTGGCGTCCTAACTTTGTAAGCACTACCTCATTTGTAATTCTCTCTGACCATTGGATTTTTAATGGTTCCCTGTATAGCCACATTTCGAAAGAATCTAATCGCTTCTGGCAATCTTTGTCTAAGGTCCATGTGTCGCAGGCATAAAAAAGGGAAGAATGCTCATAAGTAAGTTTGTATTATTTGTAGTCTCGTTTTTAGTTTCAGTTGCGCGTTCAGAATACCAGATCCTAAATTTTGGAAAGTGTTCTTTGCTATGGTCTAAAACTTGGTTTAGTTACTTTATTTGAAGATCTTAGAAGTCAAACTAAGAGGAGTTCCCAGTTGTACACTCACATGGTGAGAAACAAGCCTTTTTTGTTTTGCTGTGTAAAATTTCAGGTTCCTGTGTTAAATAGAGCTCTTGTATCAATTAAAAGAATCACTTGTATTTGAAGAGAAAAAGCTTGTTTGTGTTCTGCCATTCTCTGTCCATTATGAAGGTAGCAGTCAATGGCCTCGTGTGACGCAAGTGAGAACGGGCGAACAGTATTCCAACAATTTTGATTAATTGCATGTCATCACAGCTCAGTGGGTCATTCTAAGTTTAGACTCTTCATGTTTCTATGACACTAATCGAGGGGGTGAAATCAAGACAAGGCGAGTTGTTTTACTCTGTAAATAGTAATATTTCATTAAATTTCTGTCAAATATCGA
This sequence comes from Melibe viridis, assembly GCA_039654465.1. Taxonomy (NCBI): domain Eukaryota; kingdom Metazoa; phylum Mollusca; class Gastropoda; order Nudibranchia; family Dendronotidae; genus Melibe; species Melibe viridis. The sequence goes on along the minus strand of JBCIKM010549615.1, from coordinate 14,180 downwards.
TACTCATTATTGTCGAAAGGATAGAAAGCAAGTTTTTAAAATTCATGCATTATAAAATAGGATGACGGGAGCAAACTTGACAGTAGTGGTCCATTTTACTTTCTCTGGTTTGTTTTGAGACATTCAATCTTGCTTAAAATGAAAATATTTCAAATTTACAAGAATTCTAAAAGAAATATATAAATTATTTCATATTTGAATGATGCATCGCCGGTGAAAGTATGCCAGCCAATTGAAATTTTGGGAAACGTATTGTTGACTGAGCTGCCAAGTAGAGCAGTTCTTGGAACACAGTGCAGTTATTTCTACTTTTTCTCCTGCGGAATGAGAATAAAAAGGACGTAATGGTGGACATTTTAGTCGTGCACAACATAATCTCTGTTCAGAAAGGATACCCAGTCTTCCCGTCTCTGCAGGCATGTGAGTGTTATAGTTGCTACTCACTTCAGTTATCATCTGCATCGTTGTGTGAGCTTTGAATGGAACGTACAAACATATTATTCAGTTTTACTTTTCCTAAGTCCAAGCAGACTATCGTTGATTGCCGGAGTAAATGTAAGGGAGGAGGAAACGTAGAGAGAGAGAGAGATGGGAGCACCTCGATGAAAATATTAAGAGGGGTGGAGAGAGAGAGGTGGGGGGGGGGGGGGGATAAAGTGAGGGATGGAGGCATAGATTAAGTAAGGGAAGGAGAGAAAGAAGAAAGGGAGAAGGGATAAATAAAGAAGCGGTTTGGAGTGTGGATTCAATCGTAAAGGAAAGATTTAAAGAAATGGCAGACAATTACAGAGACTGCTGGGGGGAGGGGAGGAGGAGGCTTCCCGCCTTACGGGAATAGGATCTTTGGACAGAAATTGATAATACTTCTATTAGTGTTGTTTATACAGTGTTTGTTCTAATTTTACTTTTAATGTATGATGTTTGAAAGGTGTCTCTTTTTTCGGTGTGCAGGCTTTTGAAGGAGTCTGTACAGTACAGTAATGCTCAGGCCAGTTGGCCTGAGAGTGCTTTCACCCATATTCTGCATAGAAAATTAATAAAAACAGACTTAGTTCATGTAAATAACATGATTTATTTAAGAGTAATGAAAGAAATCCTCTGAAAACTTACAATGATTTGTCCCATCTTTCTGAGTTTTTTTCCTCTTTAGAAGTGCACTTACTTACTTACTTAAAATTAGTAGTGCTCAGTTCATCGGGCAGATCCCCATGTTGTCAAGTTTTGGGGCAGGTCTTGTGCTTCTTACCGTGTCAGTTGTCTCTCTTTTGGGTCTCTCCTCACAGTTTCTTCCCATGTCAGTTTGGGTTTGCCCCTCTTCCATTTGCTTTATGGTTTCGATGTCACAATTCATTTTGGGAATCTTTTTATCTTTCATTCGCACAACATGACAAACCATTTCAATCTTCTTTCGTGTATCAAATTTAATTTTTTTTAAATTTTGTAACTCCTTTATTTATGGATTTACTTTGATCATTCAAAAACCATGGCACTCAGATGGCAAGATCTATTTCTATAGGAGCCCTGTTTCAAGCAGATTGCTCGGAAATTTAATTTTTCATAGTTGTTGCTGGGGAATCTTGAATCTCAAATATCATTGGTTATTGGGTCAGTCCTTAGTTTAGATAGGGTTTAAAAAATGTTTAGAAATTTCCAGCAAAGGCTGCTTGAATAAGATTGTTGCCAAGTTTTTATGCGTTGGATTAACCAAGAGATTCACTCTCTGACTGGTTTGTTTCTTCATTGTGTTCAGGTGATGACAAGGGCTCTGCCCAATTCCCCTGCTGGCTCCATTGTGGATGCTGGGGTCAGCACTGATGCGGCAGGGGTCAAGAAAATCATCCGCATTCCATCCGTATCCGGTGCAGGGGCAGCCTTGCCTCCGGGTCAGGTAATTGTTGGTCTGGATTTTCTGTTTTTCATTTATTTCATTCACAAAAGTCTTTTAGTCCCATCCTAAGGATAAAGCATTTGGAAATTTTTTCAGACTTGAATACAACAGACAGACATTGAAGACTTATCATAACCTTTTCCGCTCTATGGAAAAGAAGGGGTTTGAGGTGTTTGAATTTTCCTTGTTTGAAAATTGAGGCAGTGTGTGATGTTGGTAGCAGTCCTCGTGTATGTCAGGGTCTTGAGTTTTGTAGTGACTCGAAGTGGGACGACTGTTTTACAGGTGTGGTAGATACCCAGAGACTGACTTTGATTTGTTGTCCTCTCTGGTAAAATATAGGGTGATGTTTCCATGGTTCCAATCTTCCCCAGTTGATCATTGAGTCGCAAGGTGGCAATGGTGCAGGTAACTCCAAGCTGCTGAAGGTAACGGCAACCAATGGGAAGTCTGTCAGTGCCGAAGAGATCACCAAGATTGTCAACTCCATTCCCAACCTGAAGAATGGCTCCAAAATCATCGTCAGCACCAACGGTGTGGGCAGCGCTCAAGCCAAGGTAGATACTGGTTGTTTATTTGGTTTCTTTGTTAGGCACTCCATCTGTAGGGGTTATTTCACTCGTTGGTTTCGGTCGTAAGGAGAATTTAAACCCTCATTTTGGAATGTTAAATGGTTTTCTGATGAACTAATCACCAAAATTCAAATATCTCGTGTTATTGGGAATTTTTGCATGTGAACACATGCACAGTGCACAAGCACACTCACACACCCAATCATAGTCACCATGACTATGTTGGAAAACTGAGGGTTTCTAATCGACTGATTCTGACAAAAATTAACCTGAAAAAGAGATGTGTAAGCCAACCCCCAATTTTTATTTTTTTTTTAAAGATCCTTCTATTTTCTGCTTGCATGCATTTTTGTGTTTTTTACCTTTTCTCATTTGTTAACAAGCTGCAAAAACTGGAAATAATTTTTTGCTCATTTTTTTATTTCACCCAATCCAACCAAAATTTATAAGACTCAATGTTCAAGCAGTGCTGGATATTTGAAATTGTGTCTAAATTTCTTAAAAGCGGCAACCAGATGGGGGTGGGGTGGGGGGTCATTCTAAGCTAGATTTTGGATGGTGGGGGATTTTAACAGGAAGGAAAGACCGAAATGAAACTCAGTTAATGTATCTTGCTCCATTAATTTGTAGATCAATTGGTGTTGATTATGCCATGGTATTGAGTTTACTGCAACGATCTTGACTTGTGGGCCAAGGTGAGATTGGGTGAGGTCATGGAATCTGGCATGTCATTCTTTTTATAACTTGCATGCATTGGGATAGCTGGCAGAAGACAGTGTGGATACTTTTTAAACTGTGACGTAAATAATCAATTGCAATTGACTCTGTAACCTGACCTTCAGTGAAAGTAATCTCTGTTTTAATCAGAGTTAAGAAGTAGAGAAGGGGGGAAATGATGCTAGCCAGTGCACGCACAGTTCTTGCGTTTTAAAGGGTAGACAAACCCCTGAAACAAATGTTTAAAGAGTCGAGCTCATGCACAACCAAAACTTAAAGGGGATGATCTAAAGTTTTATACACACACTAATGTGCAGAGCCCAAACTTAAAGGGGATCCCTGGTCAAGAAGTTGTAAATTGGCTCCCAGCACTCGTCGTTACTGGTCTAGAAAAGAAAAAAATGAAGGATCAGTGTGGTGCATTGTTTTATTTTTCCTCAAACAAAAGTCGTGCTTTCTGAGGCGTGCTCTGCTGCAGGATCATTCTATGTTAGACCCGCCACGGAGTCCAGCAGTAAGTGCTCTGCCTAGCTGTTTGTGTAAGTGTCTTGCTGGAAGAAGTGGAAGACCGTGTCATGGTTCATGGTTGTAGTGCTGCTTTCAGACAGGGATTCAGAGTAGTTTTGTTTTTTGGGGTAAATCATCTGAAAGCGGATGGCTTTTCCCCCCACCCCACCCTTATCCATTGTCTTAGGCTTGGTAATCATCTTAGCTTCAACTTTTTATAAAGCATTCATCTTTAATTTTGATAATTGGGGGTTTTATACGTATCTCTTACTTCTAGAATTGTGCTGAAGTGGTCAGTCTGCATCCACCATTGCCTAAGCATTCCTTGTTTCTTGTACTGCTTTCCTCCCAGACCATCCAGATCATTGACAAGAAACCACCCGATCACGTCATCACATTACAGAACTCCTTACCCAGTCACACACCGCCTATCTCACCAGCCTCCTCATCCTCCCCGATGCCCATGCCGCCTAATGTGATCCAAATACCTCAACAACAGCAAATCAAACTTCATCCTCATCAACCACTGCCTCCCAAGATGCAGCAGCAACAGCAACTGTTTCCACAGCAGCCACATATGACGGTGGACGCCATCCGTCCGGCTCCGTCCCAACTGGTCTCCACAGCAAACGCTGCCAGCCTCAGCCCCAACATCTCTTGTCTTCCCTTCCCCGCCTCCGCTTCTTCTCCTCTGGCTCTGCCCCCAGCCCACCACCCCCACCACCAGCTGCAGAAAGTGGGCCAGCTGGGATCCCTGTCCTCCGTCCTGCCACTGGGCCCACCCAGCCTGGTAGGGGTGGGGGTTGGTGGAGGTGGGGGGCCATTGGTGGCGGATAAGGTAATTCTGCCAAAGAAAACCCCCGGATACCTTGCAGGCCAGAAGGTGAGGTGGCTATACCCTAACACAACAACAGCACAGTGCCAGTTTGCACAGCTTCAAGCCTTGTTCTCTTTGTTGGTTGCCCTTGTGTGGTGTTTTCTGTTCCATGTTTTTCTTAAATTATTCGTCTTCTAGTTTTTAATGACTAACATGTGATCGTGTTCAACTTGAGGTTAAAATCTTTGAATATTTTACTGACCGTGTCCATAATTTTCTTTCACAGTTCTCCTCATTTAATTAGTTTACTTCATTTTCCACCTACAAATAAGATTTGGTTGTTTATTTAAACTGTCCACTCAGTTTCTTTTTAGAAGTTGAACATGCATCCAAGCCTTAAGAATGTTGGCATGGGGTATATTTCTTCTCCTGCGTCAGATATCTATCTGTTTGACGTTTGTGTTGCACTGACAGTCTGTGTGGTGTGGATGTATCAGAGAGTGTGAGAAATAAATAAGTGGTAGTTTTCTGACGGGCACCCGTTGCCTGTGCCACACGAGAGAGCCATCCTGTTCCATTCACACCTCCTCCTGGCCTGCGGAAGGTTGTAGTGGTCACCTGGATGATGGTCACAGTCTTTGCTACTTTGAATTTAGTTCACATTGATACTGATGGCTTAGTAGTTGTCCTTTGATTATCCTAAATCAGATCTGTCAAAATACAAATTTTCACTGTTAAAAGATCAGAAAAAGCTTAATTACAGAATCTCTGTTTGTTACTATTGATATTTTTTAATTAATCTTGGATACAATAAACATTTCATTGAGACTTCAAGGTGCTTTATAATATTAGTATACAGTTAACAAGAATCACTCAGATGACACACTTGTCCTGTCACACTCATGCAATCAAATAAAACGTGTCAAATAAGATTGTCATATAGTCTTGATATTTTGAGAAAAGATGGCAGGTAGTTTATACTGGTTGCTGCATCGTATCCGTACATTTTTGTCCAGGTTTCCACCAACAGGCTGCCATTGCCAGGGCAGCTGCGACACTCACTGTCCCAGAAAGACGTGGCCAAAGCCTGGCGGGATGCCGGGCCCCTCAAGAGATCCCAGAATGCACAGGTTGGTTCTGACTTCCTCTCTCACAGCTCTTGAACAATTATGATAAAACAAGTGTGGATGTTCTCCTCGGGTAATCTGATTTTTTAAACTAAAGTTGTGAAATTTTTTCAAAACTCAATCTCTGCATCATGTGGAAAAGAGGATTTTTGTGCAAACTGGATTGTTTTGGACTTTGGTTTTACAAAAATATGACCAGGAAAGAAAAAAAGAGAAATATTGGAACTTGGCAGAGATGAGACCTAGCCATTTGGCTGTTTTCTAAAAACCTGAAACTGTCTGGTGTGCTTGTGTCATCAGTACATGCGCAGCTTGACTGTTCAGCCGCAGCAGCCTGCAGACGAGGAGGAAATTGAAGAGGAAGTGGAAGAGCTGGGCCATGCAGAGACCTATGCAGAGTATAAACCATCTAAATGTGAGTAGGACAGACAGACCATGTAATCCTCCATAAATCAGTCTGTATAGGTGCTCTTTTTTTTTTTTTTTTTTTACCATTCATCACGTAGCAAAGCCTGTAGAGAGTGCGGATTTGATAGGGGGTTAGGAAAGCAGTTGTTTATATTGAATTATGACCAACTCAAATCCCATTGGCTCAGTTTTAGTACTCTTTGAATGAATTAAATAGGAGGTCAAGATTTGAGATCAAGGAAGAGTTGTTTAGTGTAACAAAATATGAAGAGCTATGTTTATGTCCCCATGGCTTACATGTACTTGTTTGTAAGAAACTGGTGTGGGTACAGTGTTGATGGCTCTGTGGATAAGCCGTGAGTGGCCAGTGGATGTGTGCCGTGGTAGGCCCCAGGTTTGAATGCCACCTGGTATAATCTCCAACCTTCCTGGGATATTTTCCTTTCTTTCTATCCTTTTTTTTTTCTCCTCTCAGCACTACTGTTGCCCCATTTTCTTTAATTGTCTTGTATTTCCAGTGTCAGCTCCTACTTAATTCTTGATATGCATCCCCAGTGAGCTATGGCAACAAGCACCCCGACCCCGTGGTGGAGACCAGTTCCCTGTCCAGTGTGGAGCCGCCTGACGTGCGCTACCAGCTACGCATCCTGGACGAGAACGTGGAGGAAGAAGGCAAGCTGTCTGGCCTGCAGCTGGAGTCCATTACCTATGCCTGCCAGAGACACAACACCATCCTGCCCTGCGGGGAGAGAGCTGGCTACCTCATAGGTGGGTGTTGGTGATGGTGTGGGCAGTGGTGATGGTACCCTGCATCCACTCGTTGCATGGGTACGAAACTACGTATTATAATCCTTAATCCAGACCAGAATACTGAAATTTGTGAAAAATTAACATAATATTTAAAACTTTTGTGTGCGTGTGTGTTTTATGATGCAGGGAAGACTAATCGTAATCATTGTTAAAAGGAAAGCACAAACCCCTCCCCCGGATAAGTAAGAATAATTTGAGTTATTTTCTTGTTCAGTCGTTTGTCTATGTGTGATGTCAGCAGGTGTTCATTGAATGTTTGAATTGGTGTCAAATGGGTCAGAAAGTTTGATACCCAGATGTTATCTCTGCTCTTGGAGAATATGAATTTTGTGGCAAAAAAAATTTTAAATTTGTGAAATAACTCCAAAAGTATTGAATATGATTGTCTCAACTGAAAGTCATTGGCAAGGCTGTGATTGGCTGGTTTAGGAGTACATCTCTTCATTTTATGTTGGCAATTGTTACCTGTACTGCCAGGGGGGGGTTGTGAGGACGGAACAATGGTGTGTATTGCTGTTCACTTCTACTTTGGATACCTGTGTAAGGAGTTGTTTCTTTTTTTTCTCTCTCTGTTTGGTGCAATTTGGTCCCCAATTTGTAGCTTATTAAATGACTCTCAATTAAGTAAGCACTTTTTGGTTATAATTTCTGTCTTTAAGTGGAGAAGTTATAGTATAGACTGATTAATTTGTGTAGAATAATAGATGTGTACAATGTGTCACAGGATGATTCTATGTGTATGTGTGTGTGTGTCTGTCATCTACCAGGTGATGGTGCCGGTGTAGGGAAAGGTCGAACTATTGCTGGCGTCATCTTTGAGAACTATCTGCATCGAAGGAAGAGAGCATTGTGGTAAGTAAGGGAGTGGGGAATTCTGCCTGGGACTGATCTAATTTGTCAGATAAAAGCACTGATCAAGTGTGCCTGGTCCTTGTATAATACACATACATGTCTCTGTCCTGACAGGCTGAGTGTCTCCAATGATCTGAGGGTGGATGCAGAAAGAGACCTGCGGGATATTGGGGCCCATCATATAGACGTCTACCCACTCAACAAGGTAAGGCCGCGACGGCTCAGTCAGTCAGTAAAGTGTTGGCTCTTCCATGCCTCATGGCGTGGGTTTAATTCCTGCCAGGACTCCCATGTAACTTCTTGGGCAAGAAATTTCACTCCATTTTCACTACTACCCAACCTTTGTCATGAACAGCTTTGTCCTGGTTCATAAGATTATTGCCATGGTAATTTTCAGTTCATTTAAAAGAGAAAAATATCATTTATTTTTTAGTTTTATTTACCTCGGCCAAAAAAAAAAAAATCAACCTGTTATTGGACAACTAAGCAGGTTTGAAAAAAACCCGCATAAAAATAACTTGTAACATGAACTCTACCATGATGATGGGGATGATGCAACTGGCTGAGACAAATTTTAAAATATTTTGATTCGGTTTCCCCCACAAATGACTTAGGCAATGAGCTTGGCTATACTTAGCTCATTTTCCTTCACATTCTCCAATAAAAGATTTATTTGCCTTGTTTTCTCCTCCTCTTCCTCCCTCCCTCCCACACCAGTTCAAGTACTACTCCAAGCTGTCCAGCAAAGAGAACAACAGCTGCAAGAAGGGCGTGATCTTTGCCACCTACTCCTCCCTGATTGGGGAGAGCCAGGCAGAGGGCAAATACAACACACGGCTCAAGCAGCTGCTCAAATGGCTGGGACACGACTTTGAGGGCGTTGTATCCTTTCTGACACACTCTGCGTGTGTGTGTGTTTGTTTATTGGTTGTTTTGGGGCACCATGATACACGAGGATCATAGAGGCGCCCAAAAGGAAATTGTCTTTGCATGTGTGTTGTGTGTAATATCTTCTTAAGGGGTTTTTCGAGATTTTTAAATTTAATTTTTTTTGTACTTTACTACCTAGTATTTGTTTACTCTAACATCACAGATACATGGGGCAGGAACAGATGTGTCGGTTTATTAAAGAGTAAGTATTAGGTTAGGAAATTGCTGTTCGCTAAAAAACAATAATGACATTGGTTGCTCACAATGTAAATAAAAAAAGATGAATCAGTTTATATAATTTCTAATTCATAGAATTTGGTAAATCGCCCTGTAGTAAATTGCTCATTGGTCTTTCTCACTGAGCAGATACTACCAATGCAACAGCAACTATTGTTTGGCTTAAGATTGAGAAATACCCCTTATGTATTGCTCATTATGCCAGGCAAGTTTAAGCTCAGTGGACTGATCATCTGTCTATCTTCATTTCTTGTGATCCAGAGGTTTTCCTAGCTTCTTTGAGCTGGGTCCTGACACTGTTAAAGCAGTATGAAGGGATAACAATAACAAAACAAAACAAGAATTTGGAACTAAACAGCATGTTTACTGGTGCTTGTGAGCTTGTTTTCCATCTTCTCTCCAATGAGATGGAAAATTTGTATTAAATGAGAAACTCAAGTTTGATGTGTCAATAGTGGAGTATTGGCAATGACTTGCACCAGTGTTGTTTGATCTGAGATCCTGTAAAAACCACTCCTTAACCCAGGCCTGCAGATTGTGTTTGACGAGTGCCATAAAGCCAAGAACCTGTGCCCCACTGGCTCCAGCAAACCCACCAAGACAGGCCAAACAGTGTTGGAGCTGCAGAATCGGCTGCCCAAGGCTCGGGTGGTCTACGCCTCGGCCACGGGCGCCTCAGAGCCCAAGAACATGGCCTACATGACCCGGCTAGGGCTGTGGGGGGAGGGCACGCCCTTCAAGGACTTTGGGGAGTTCATCCAGGCTGTAGAGCGGAGGTGAGTGGGCTGGGCACAGCTACAGTGGTGTTTTTGTTGTCCTCTTGTTTGAATGCTTGACTTTTGCAATGGAGTCAGAAATGACTTAAATCAACTTTATTGATTCCAGGTATGAAAATGTGGTCTTCTTGTCAGTTCTTAGAATCTCTATACAAACTTGTTTCATGTACTTGAACATGAGCTGCAGGAAACGGGCATGTGTCGCAAAGGTAAAAAACTCAAAACTTTTAGAATAACTTTTCTTTTAATTAAGCCAGGACAAAATTTGTGATGTCAATTATAGGCTACAATCTGTATTCAATCAATACATATAATAAGGTATGCGCACAGATTATCACAGCAGTAGTTGTATCTAGATAAAACAGGCTACCTAATAGATACAGCAGGTAGTGAAACTTGTTTAGCGTGCCTGTTATCTTGCCCATTGTATCTTTCACTAGGCCTTACTTTATCTCAGTGCTACAACATACACGTAGATATCATAGGATTTTGACTTTTGTGGTTGTTGATATGATCATGCTATGATCCGAAAATCTGAGGTTTGAGTCTTGTCCTAGTCATATTTCCCTTGGGAAAAACTGTGTCGAGACGCCCTAAAACCTGTAATGACCAATGTCTCCACTACTGTCTACATTCCTTTTCTTTCCAATTTTCTCCCTCCTCCCATTTTACCTCTGTCGTGACTATTCCCTCCTTTTTCATAAATTTTCTCTCTTAGATCTGCCACTTATACCAATTTTATCGGCATTATGATTGTCAATCGTTCAATGTTGGCTCAAAGAGCTTTTTCCATGCCGATTGAGTGTTAATCCCAATTTTTAAAATCAAGCTGTCAATCATCAACAGCAGGGTCACATTTTAAGAGACGATCTACCTATTGAAAACAGTGTGTGCTCATAATGTTTGATGCATATGGGTCTAGTTAGTCCCATGTGTTTTATGTAAGCCTAGATGTGGAATGGAATGTAATAGGACTAGGACACGAAACTGGAGAAATTATTTTCTAACGAAGCTCAGCCAATCACAAATAAGCACTGGTAATGAGAAATGAGTTGTTTACTTCCAGTTATGCATTTCATTATGTTAGTTCGTCTGCACTCAGTTGTCTGGGTATCAGACTAGACTTGAAAGACTTTCAACATTTTCCTCCATATTTGTCAATGTCCTCCCAATTTGTGATTATAGATGGCCGCTCCCGCATTTCATACATTTTATTTTCTCATACGCATGCTCTCATAAATTTGCAGATTTTTTAGCAAGAACAAAGTTATTCCCCCCCCCCCACCCCCATTGTCGGCATGTTTGTTGATTGGTGTAATCTTGTCCAATGTTTATTTCAGGGGAGTCGGCGCCATGGAGCTGGTTGCCATGGACGCCAAGCTGCGGGGAATGTACATTGCCCGTCAGCTCAGCTTCCACGGCGTGTCCTTTCGCATTGATGAGATCCCCCTGGAGAAAGAGTTTATACGGGTCTACAACCTGGCTGTAGAAATGGTGGGTCTCTGTCTGTCTATCTAGGCTTAACCTGATTGGCATATGAACCCTGAGCTTTCCCAAATATTCTCTCTTTGTGTTTATTTGACTTTTTATGAGGACTTTTTGCCTAATCTCTGCTAAGAATTCTGTCAATGGTGGTGAGTTTGCTGCCATGGCTATTTCATTTTTATCTGTCGATGGTCCCCTATAGAAACTGAATTATTAAATGAAAGTTTGTTTCCTGGTGTCAAGTTGTAATCTAATCTTTTATTAAGGATTAAAGTTAAAAAATAATTGAACCTTCGAGTTTGAACAACCATATTCAAAGAGTCATTATTTTACCCTTCGAGGCGGGAAGAGATTTTTGGGTTTTTTTTCTTCTTATAATTTGGCTTTGAATAGTATTAAAAAATCCACTGTTGAGTGCTGCCTGTGTGTGTATGACTGTAAAATGACCATGCATGCATTGATGGAGATGAATACCCTGCCTGCCCTTGTGTCCAGTGGGTGGAGGCCAGGGAGATGTTCCAGCAGGCAGCTGTGCTGATTGAGGCCGAGCATCGCATGAAGAAGAGCATGTGGGGACAGTTCTGGTCGGCCCATCAACGCTTCTTCAAGTACCTGTGCATCTCCTCCAAGGTCAACCGGTGCGTGGATCTGGCCCGGGAGGCTGTCAGGAGTGGCAAGGTCAGTGAGCGCACACGTCTGTCCCAGACATAGAATTCTCTTTAGGTGTGTTATAAATATTTAGTTTTGATACGTTTCCCACTGGTTTGCTTTTTGTGAAGAATGGTCCTATCTATAGCCCTATAGCAGTCTGAGTTAGCTGATCTTAAAATGTTTGTATTTTTACACACCTACATCCCTCATTTCAAAATTTGTTTATGCCTGGTTTATCAGAATCTCTGAGAACACTGTCATACAAAATGTTTGGACTAAAAGGGACTCCAAACTCATTGGAGTACAGAGGAGGTGTGCACCTGTACCCCGGCCCAAGCCCAGAGGGGGAGAGAATGGCTGCGTGTGCTGCCTGTGTTAGACAGTCTGGTGGCTGCATGGCTCTGGATAGCTTGTCTGCTTCTCATGGGACTCGGGATTGCTTTCTGGTTTCCTTTCCTATGTGTACATGTCATGCTTTTTTAACTGTAGCAAAATCATTGCATTTTGCTTATCTGTACTTTGATCAATCAGGAGAACATGACTTTGTTTTCAGCTCAGCTTTTTATTTAAACAGCGCATTCAACGTCCATCAAATGTTTCTGATTGGTTCCTTGTGTTCCCCAGTGTGTCGTGATAGGCCTTCAGTCCACAGGGGAGGCACGCACGATGGAGCAGGTGGAGGAGGCCGGAGGCGATCTGACCGATTTTGTCTCCACTGCCAAGTATGTCTTAGCTTCTCCATTCCTCCTGTTTGGACAAGGTCGTTACTTATATGACAACCTTGAAATAGAAAAATGTTCCATTATAAGAGACTCCAATCATTCATCTTTCATAAAATTTACACTTAGAAACACTTCCTTCGTCACCATCTCCTTCAAATTAGGGTGTTTCTAATGGGACCTTTGTGCTGGAAATTCCCCGTGACATTCTGACCACATGCTCTGGACACTCGAAGGGTTAAGCAATGACTACAAAAATTTTTTTAAAAATGTATGTTTGAGCAATCTGCTTGAAATTGAGCTCAACTGAATATCACAGGAAGCTTTGTATTCTGGTTTTTGAAATATCAATATCCATCAATAAATTTTAAATATCATATTTTCTGTGTAAAGGTTAGGAGTATACGTGTAAAGAGTTAAATATTCCTAAACCTTGGACTGTCTACAGGACATTTTGAGCAGATTTCTGTGGTAATTGTGGAACAAAATAAATTACGATTTTTTTTAAAAATGCACTTGTAATTTTCTGACAAAAGTAATGCTTTGACCAAATTTCTGTAGTTGTGTGACCAAAGAGCCTAATGCCTGTTGTTTTTTTTTTGCCTTTGCCATGTGTGTGTGTGTGTGTGTGTGTGTGTGTGCCAGAGGGGTGTTCCAGGCACTGGTGGAGAGACACTTCCCTGCCTCCTCCCGAGGACGGGCCCTGGACATCATCAAACGTGTCAGCCACAGCCACCAACAGAACAACTCCCCTGACCCCTGGAGGAAGAAGAAAGGTCAAAGCTGCACACATACTCTCCACAACTCTCTTTATTTGTGGGGCAATTCCTGGAGCTCTGTGCTGTGCTAGGGAAAAATATTGATTTTTTCTTGCCATTTTGTATAGTTTCTTGACATATCCATTTAAATTTTTGTGCGCTTAATGAGGTGAAACTTCTCATGTGATAGACTGGAAAGTAGACAATTATCTGTAGCTTTCAGTGGAATGTTAGTGGAATAAAAATGACTCTTTGCCATGATTATTCTGCATGGATGAAATACACTTTATATGCAAAAAATACTTTTACATCATCAGTTTTAAGCAAAAGGCTTTTGTGAAGGCCTAATTTTTTTGTAAAGTTTTGTGAAATCACTTTGCTGTACTGAAAAGAAGTATTTGTTCCTTTCTTTTATGTTTTTTGTGTGTCAATTAGGCAGATTTTAAGACAAGTTTATGAAACTTTTTTTTTTTTTTTTCACCCACAGACTTGATGGATGGTGACTCCAACAAAAAACGCAAAGACAAGAACGATAGCAGTGACCCCGAGAGCAGCGCCTCCGGCTCCTCTGACATCGAGGACATTGACTTCATTTCCTCTTCCTCCTCTTCCAGCGGCAATGAAGACAGTGGAGAAGAAGGCCATAACCCCTTTGCCAACGGTTGGAATAGCGATGAAGGTGAAGGATGCTGCTCCATCCTTTCTGTGATTTCTTGTCCTGTTTGGTTTGCTATGATGTCTCTGCTCGAGGGGGGATTGTGTGCCAGAATTGACGTGTGTTTTTTCAAAACTCAGTAGGTGTGTTTTCCTTGTTTTTTTAGCAATCAAGGATTGTATCTCTCCTCATTAACGGCCCCAGGCCTTTTACACCCAGTTGTCTCATAGCTGGGCTGTAAAGCCAAAGGGGCGACATAAAAACTTCATTG
>JBCIKM010549506.1:0-17548 GCA_039654465.1 Melibe viridis | reverse complement strand
CTCTCTCTCTCTCTCTCTCTCTCTCTCTCTCTCTCTCTCTCTCTCTCTCTCTCTCTCTCTCTCTCTCTCTCTCCAAATGTCAACTTAGTCATTTATGTCATTGTTTTCCTTCATATTCTCAGAATAGTATATCAGTCTGCTCCAGAAGACTTAATGTCCTACATTGCACTGGTGAGTAAAACCTACTAGTCTCACAGCTTTTGGTTTTCTTGCTTGGTTTTTTGGGTTTTTTTTTTTTAATGCTAACAATAATGAAACTAGATTTTAATTTTATGAACGAGGAAGGGTACCAGAAAGTAGGAGAATTGCTAGGTGTCCAAGTCAGTAGAATTAAAGTAACTGCTAAGAATGATATAAGCAGTTTGCAGAGAAAAGCAATGTTATTATAAGCATATAAACATATGATTTGTATAACAAAGGATTTTATAATCATATGATAAAAAAATAACAGAATTTATGGTAATTTTTAAGACGTATTTTGCAGAAATGATCTTCAACAGTTTTCTAAATATTTTCCCCAAGATTTTTAACTGCTCCATAAGCAGACTTTTAATGTAAAATGTTACTTTTAAGAAGTATTGAAAAGACAGCCACCACAATGCAAGTATATTTCTCTCGAATGTGTGTTAATTTTCTTCAAGGCGACATATGATTTATCATAGTCTATCGATTTCTGACTTGACTATTGAGTCTTCTTGAGTAGAAGCATATCATCATCACTCAAACACATGAGTTATGTATGTATTATAGTGAATGCAATGATTCATTTTCACAAGGGAGGTCTCTGCAAATTTAATTTGCCTGTTTCCGTGTTTCTTTTTATTTGTTGAACAAAATTAAAGATGTTGAGCTGGTGAAAAAAGATACAAATATTGTTCTTTTGCTCATGATGACTTAATTAAGAATTCAATTGCCCAGGGCTGACTGAAAAAAAAAAAAACAGCATGTAATCATTTTCATATTTCTTTGTAGTATTTACTAAAATAATTTTAAGAGTATACAATCTTATAGCATGGCTTAACAATTTAAGGACAAGTCAATTTTCTTTTCTGCAGAACCCTGTGTAAATAATCCTTGCTTGAACCAAGGAAAGTGTATCAATTCAGGCACAGACCTTGGTGCACCATCCTTCCAGTGCAAATGTCAATCACCGTTTGATGGGGATCTATGTCAAACCAGGCAAAACCCATGCGCATGGCCTGTGGAGCCTGGCAACTGCCATGAACAAATTGTTCGTTATTATTATGACAAATTGTCCCAGACATGTCAGCCGTTCATGTTTTCAGGTAATGTACCAAAGGGAATCTTTTTACCTTGTGTCTCTGATACCAAACCTCATTCATGGAATGAGAAAAAGAATTGCTTCCAGATCAAATTACTGAATAAGATTTCTTTGTCATTATAGAAATTTAGACATCAATCAGGAATGGAAAATCAATTGATATTGGAATACACTTATGATGGACTAGATCTCTCTCAATTTATCTGCCGCTTAAAAAGATCATCACGGGTAACTTTACCATGTGCCCTAACAATACTAAGCCTGGCTGAGCCAGTCACATTAGAAAACAAAGAAGAAAATTGTTATGAGTCTCTATTCCGCTGCATATGGTATAAAGACCCTGTTTGTGATGGATGTAATTTACAAGTTTCATCCAACAAACCTTTTGTAAAGATATGGTTCCTCAAGGAATAATGAGGCAACCTGGGTGCACCATGTCTGGATTTGATTAGCATTCTCAGCACTTAAATATCTGTTTTGTATCTCCAGTTGCTGATGCTTAACTGAATGATTGGGTTTCATGATATATTTGGGAAAGTCATATAGTCATATGCAATAGATAGGTCATCTGAAGAATGGGAAACCTATTGTCATCATCTATTTTTTTTTCTTTTTCGAGTGAATAAAAATTAATTATTGTTCTAGGGACTACAGGAGTGTGGAGGCTTACTATGAGTTTGCAGATGGAGAGCCCTTGAAAGTTCTGAAACAGTGTGTTGCTATTGTATAAAAACGCGTTTCGTCATCTTGAACATTAGAGTTTGTAGTGAGAAATGAGTACAGATATTTGATAAAAAAACAAAAGATACACGTAGATGCTGAGGAACCTATAACCCCATTTTCTTATAATGGGGATCCATTCATTTACTTATTGCATGATCTTGCTCTTCGTGGTGGAAAGACTTCATTCTAAAATTCATAAACTGGCTTTATATGTTTATTTGTTGTTTTTTTTAAGATAAGGGAAGGGATATATAGTGAGATGAGATTGTTAGAATATGTTGTCGATGGGTGGCAACCAAAACATTTAAAAAAAATATTTTATTCTTTTTGCCATGCATATTTCCAATTTACTACAATCAAGTTACCAAAACTTAACGTTATTGTTAAGATTTATGTGAATTGTTTATTTGTTTACTTGTTACCCTCTTAGTTTCCTTTTAGTTGCTTATCAGTTTACCTTTTGAATCTTTGTTGCAGGCTGCGGTGGAAATGTCAACAATTTTCTCAGCCTAGAGGAGTGTACAAGAATTGCATTGACAGGAGCTTGCTGCCATAGAACTTTCAGAACAACAGTTGATGATGTTACTAGAGGAACCCAGCAAGTAGGAACTAAGTGCCAGGTGAGAAAATGTCATTGTGCTCCCTATGTTAGGCTCAGTTTTCCTGTGAATGTCTGTCTATATGATTAATACAACCCTATTTGTTTGGGAATATAGATATTAAGATTAATAAAGCCATCACTATCTGTGTTGATGAATATTATTCTATTATCTGCATACATAGTTTTGTCCTCTTGATTTTTCTGTCATACACTATTAGTGTATGCTCTTCATTTTTATTGTCTTGTTTTAGGAATACTTATTGAGGATTTTGATTCAACTGTGCTTTTATTTCATCTGATTTCAGGAAATGCATATTGAGGATTGCAAAATTTTTCACCATAAGCAAGGAGATAATGACACAGAGACAGAGGTCATCAGTTTCAACCCAGGCTTGACCTGTGAAGAGGCTGCATGTCAAGCCTCTCCAGTTTGTGTCATTGGCCAAAGGATCTATCAGCCTGGTCAAGAGCTGGAATTGGGCTGTCAGAAATGTCAATGCAACTCTTTAGGGCAAATAAGCTGCATGTAAGTTAACAAACAATTTGAACATACTTTGTTTTTGGAAAGAGCAAAAACTTAGACATGGAATCAAAATTAAAATGACTGAAAATAATAATGACAATGATGATGGCATTGCACCTTTTAAACCTTAAGACAGCTTATGATATAACAAAGAGATAGACAACAGACTCAAATCAATTCCATAACAAGGTATAACAGGAACTTAAACTATCTCTGATAATAAAGAAAAACAGTCAAGAAAGAAAGGAGAGTCATCTTTAGATAGAATGTGAATAATTGTGTCTTCAGAGGTCTTTTAAAGTTTCTGGACTGTTTTGAGTTCCTAAAAAAATTTGATTCAAAGCCACATTTTGCTTTGATTCAGTTACATATCTTTCATAATCATCTACATTTTCTAATTTGTTAACACTTGATATGGATAAAGAATGTCAAGACATTTATTTTTATTTTTTGCTTGTATTTCTAGCTCATTAATAACAACTATATTTTACAATTATTTCAATCCTTTTGAGTTGATGCATCATTACATTATATTATATTACTATGTTATATGGTGTAATAATGTTATCATGGGGATTTGATATAAACAAAAGTACCTAATTCATTTCATCTCTCTCAAGATGTGGAAAACTTTCTGTAAGAAAAGAAATCAGAGATATGACTCAGGAAGAAATTGAACGTTTCCAAAAAGCCGTCTTGGCGCTGAGATCTAGTGAGGACAGAACATGGGAGCAGTTCCGAGACTTGTACATGTACCATGTGATGCATTCTGGGGGTGGCCCATTCTTCTTACCCTGGCAACGAGCATTCTTACGCAACATGGAGCAAAGGCTACAAGAAATAGACTGCGAAGTTGTCCTTCCTTATTTTGACTTTACCACTGATACTGGATTCTTTGAGGAGGCCGTAATCTGGCATTCTTTCTTGTACGGTGGCAATGGGGATGGAAAGTGTGTGGAGGATCACCCCTTTGGACCAAAGGATATATGGCAGCCTTGCTTGGTCAGAAATTTCAATACCAGTATACAGCTACCTTCAAGGGTAATTCAGTCTTATTCATAAGGCTCTTCTTTCTGTCTTTTATATAAGTTTTTATCTCTTTAGTTATGATTTTTATTTCATTCACTGACAGTCAGTTTAATAGCGTTCTTAAATCCTATCATTGATGAATATATCTTGAAGTTAAGAAACAAAAACAATTCTGACCTCATTTATTTTTCCTGTGGACATTATAATCACTAGTATTATAGATACGTCATCAAATGTGATTGTGTTATTTCTTAATTCACCCCCTCTCCTAAAACTGACTCACTTTTTATAAAATATATTTAAGGACATTGACCCAACTGCACTAGTAGGTCAACATGTGAGTGCAACCAGGGCAATTGTATATAAATAAACATGATTGCTTGAATAAAGCACTTATTTTAATAACACTTACCTCATCTGAATGGGATGTAAATAAAGCTCTGAAGTTGTGGAAAAAGTTGTCCTTTGCCAAACAGTTGTAAAGAATGTAACATGCTGCATTTATTGGTGAGCATTTTCTGTTCATTGTCCTCCAGAGATACATGGTGTTATGAAGCTCTAAGAGTGTTTATAGAAATTAATGATTGCTATATAAATCAGGATGAAGATTTTGCTTGTATTTCAATATCAGCATTTTAAAATTTTGTTCTTGTTGCTTAACTAACTGCAGATTTAGATCAGTTCTTTTCTTGTAAGAAAATAAAGTTAAATCCTTATCCATGATAGATTCCAAAGGCTTTAGTTAGAGCTTAATGATTTTTTAGTTCCATGTAGTCCCCATCTCTGGTAGATGCCAGCCATAATGTATAATGATGTAAATGATATAATATTTTCAGATAGAGCTCCACCTTGCTCTCGCCAGGGATGATTTCATGGAGATGAGTAGCAGCCTGGAGACCTATGTTGCCTACCTTCACAACTTTATTGGGGGAGACATGATGACCTCCTCTAGCCCTTATGACCCGGTGTTCTATGCTATTCATGCCTTTGCTGATATGTTGTACTGGTCCTGGCAACAAAGGGGTGGCAACAAATTCAAATTTCCTGCTGCTTATGGCAACATTCTAATGATTCCTTTCAACATTCCACCAAAGGCTGTGCTTGATGCTGAGGCTCTGTGTTTCTCCTTTGCCCTACCCTCAAAAGGTTTGGTGTTATTTAAGCAAGTCTTATCATGTACAATTTTAATTATGATAGTTTTCTCTTATTACAATGATAAACTGAAGCCAAAAAGATTGGTGGAAGATAGTTGAGTTTGGTTTAAGCGAAGCTCGTGTAAGCATCATTTGGCTTGACTGGTAAAAAAACAACCAAATTAAGTATGTTGGTCTGTGTAATGACGTCAGTGAATTAAATTTGATGTACTGGGTGATTTTTCAAGCATGTATTAGAAATTTTGTATTCCTTACTTTTGCCTCTAAAGGCTGGGTGTTAAGAGAAAAGCAAAATTTTCTAGCTTTGCTGTGGACTTAAGTTATTGTTGAGGAGTATCTTTTAGTGTGTGATAAAATATTCTTTCATTGAAGTTCATTCTTGCCTTTTGATTAATTTGCCTTAATCTAATCAAATACTTAACAACGACTGTCAGTCACAATAGCACCTGAAGAAGAAAAAAAAAAGAGATTTTTTTTCTACATTGATATCTAGAAAGTTGTGTTTCTAACAGTTGATATTCTTTAGCAAGAGGTGTTTTCTTTTCATAAATCTTCAAAAATTGATATACTTAACATAATAAGTCTTCTCTGTAAACAGGAAGCTATTGTGATGAGGATGTATATCAGATTTAGAAAATGTTTTACAAGGATTATCTCAAATCTTTAGACTATTGGCTTGCAGAGAGGTTGCACTAAATTTAAAAATTTGCAGCATTACTTAAAAAGTATTCAAAAATTGTGGAGATTTTGGCCCTATGCTGCAAAAACATTACCTTTATTTTATTTGTTATAATCTATAATTTTGAGGTTGTGGTAAAAACGAGACTGAGGTACTTAGCTTTGAATCTATAATCCATCCTTTGCATTGCATGAGTAGAAACTTTATTGTGCCTTTTAGTCTATCATACAATCTTTAAACCTGAGAGGTAAATGTACAGATGAAGGAAATTTTCCGTTGAGTTTTCAGGACACCCTTGTAATCTGACAATCATTGATTCTCCACGACGACCTTCAACCCACAGACTACGAAGTGATGTAGCACCTGATCTGCGGGCTGGACAGGGAAGGAAGCTGTTGAACACCTTTCCTGACATTCTCAATTCTCCTGTAGATAGTTTTGGAAATAAGAGAGGTATGTGTTATAAATGATATGTAATAAATGTTTAAAGTGCACAAATTTATTTTTTTATTTCTCACATTAGACAGCAGTTTTTACCTAAAATCAGATCTCGTTTTCTGGCTTTTACTTGAATGGAAAGCAAAGGCAGTTTTTGTAATTAAATAAATTATGATCTGTACACTACCCAGGTGAATTTGAAAAGAGACTTTTGCTTGTTAAAAATGGTAGTATCCTTCGTCTTTCAGATTATTATCAATAATGTATAGGAAGAGCTCCATCCATATGCCCTCTCTAAAACATGTTTAATGCTTACATACACATGACTGATATATTTCATTTCAGCTTACAACAAAGATGGTTATGACAAGAAAGGATATGACTTTGGAGGCTTTGATCGCTACGGTCTC
Source organism: Melibe viridis (assembly GCA_039654465.1). Classification (NCBI taxonomy): domain Eukaryota; kingdom Metazoa; phylum Mollusca; class Gastropoda; order Nudibranchia; family Dendronotidae; genus Melibe; species Melibe viridis. The sequence continues at coordinate 10,709 of JBCIKM010549506.1, read as the reverse complement.
AATTCTAGAGGCTTTGACCGCTATGGATATGACATAAATGGTGTGGATGCCAACGGAAATGTTGATAACACGGGAAGATATGATGAAGAAGGCTACAATGTTGAATGTCTTAGTAGAGAGGGTAGGTCACTTTGTCACTTTGGTTTCTAAATTGTCAATTTTGCACTTTGTAGGAATTTTATGAAACACTCTTTCTTGACCAGACAGTGAAAGTGGCAGCTATTCAGTTGTATAATTTTTGGAGTGGAAGAAAATCAAGGTCATAACCTCGTCTTTTGGATCGAGATTTTTCTTTGCATATGATGGAGAGAGGTATTTTTTTTTAATAAGGTGGAGGAGAGCGGCAAAGAAGGCAAATGAAGAGTCATTGAATTGTCAGAAGATAAAGATTCTGTTTGGAAATGATGTGAAAAAAATGAGAGGGAGAAAATATGAAAAAAGAAGAGTCACTGAAGTGGTAGAAACTTTTTGGTTTGCCCTTTCAACAGGTCTCACAAGAGAAGGCTTGGACCAATACGGTTTCTCAAAGCAAGGTGTCGACAAAGATGGATGCAGGTTCTATTTCAATGGGCCTTTTTCTCCTCTGTATGCCCACCGTATCCATTCCATACTGATAAAGCAGCCCAGTTCTTTTTTGAGAGAGCTGTACAGGACTTGTCCTCCCCTTTCTCCTCTTCCCAGCAACTGGCTCAGCCTGAATTGGGTGGCTTCTTCCAAGAATGTCTCAGGTAAATTGTTCATATCAAATGATAGGGGGGACCTGCAGTAGGCGAATAAAGAAAAAATAGACTGGGTCAACATAGCAAACAGTCAAACAAAGTTCTTTCATTGGCAAAACATCACTGGTGGAACAAACCAGTAATTTATTAAGAAAAAGGAGGAAAGAAGAGTACAAAAGTTAGATAAAACAGTTGTCATTGCACTGTGTTCATTTTTTCTTAAGCCAAAAAAAATATGAAATTTGTTTTGTCACAAAAGGAATTTTTCAAATTCTCATTTTGATTTTTTTTTTCAAAGGAGTTGTAGGTTTTCATAAAAAATCCCATGCAAGGCACCTGCCATAAAAATTATATCTCTGAAAACACGATATAGGATCTTTTCATTTTTCATATCATTCCTCTACTTTTTTGTTTCACAAGAATGCTTGTCATGCCCTTCACTTTCAGGACTAGTACCATTTGAACTACCTGCCATGCAAAGTGGACCTTCCAGCCAATTTTGTTTTGACCTGCAGCACTACCTGTCTCCGTGTCCTTGTGATGCCAGAATAGCCCAGTGTCTGTCAAACCCCTGCTTCAAACAGACCTGCAAGGCTTTTCCCCAGGCCTCCTGCCGCATTGACTTTTGTGGCGAGTGCTCAGCTCGCTGGTTTTATCGGGGCAAGGAAGTAGACTGTCGCACTGACAGGGGTGAGATGATCCATGATTGAAGATTTGTTTCGGTCTTATTTTGTCATTTCTATTAAATGCCCAGTTGTGTGATGATGAATAGAAAAAACAAAAAAACAAAACAAAAACAGAGCTCATAACTGATGTTCAGACCATGTTAGCTGTTCTTCATTGACAATACAGCCCCTTGACATTCTTATATACAAACTCAGCAATGCAGTTGGATGTCAAATTATTTGTTTAATTCTCTCTTTATCAAAAGATCTTTATTGATAGCCTCATTTTACAATTTTAACTACGGAAACTAATAGTATCTTAAATTTTTAGAAAACATTTTTTTGTCTCTTTTTTTTCTTCACAAGATTACTGTGATCCAAATCCATGCTCTAATGGAGGGATTTGTCAAAGGTCAATTTGGCCTACAAGGCCTGAGTTGATCACTTGTCGCTGTCCTCCGGGCTTTGATGGGCACCTCTGTCAGCATCCTGTGTTGAATCCCTGCAGTTTGCCTCTGCGTAGAGGTAAAAGCACTGTAAAAACTCAATATTTTCAGTTTCATTTTTTTCATCGCTGCTGAGTGCCTCCCTCATATGTTATGAATACAGCTAGGGGGAATGTGTTCATTAAAGCTGTTCCTGCTTTTCTTCCTCATGTTATTCATACACATCTAAATGTGGGGTTATTATCTTTGTCCAGAGAAATTCAGGATCTATGTAGTTTTATTACATCATACAGCCTACATTAACTTTGCCATGCAACAACCTGAAAATCTTTTTAATTTAGGATCTATAACAATCTTAAGATCTTTGCAATTTTATGATCTATAGAATTTTGTAGATCTTTGAAGGTTTATTTGCTGTTTTGATTTATTCAAACTCCAGGGTCATGTGAAACAAGAGAGGAGCGGTGGTATTTTAACACCAAGTCTGGTCGTTGTGAGAAATTTGTATACCTGGGCTGTGAGGGAAATGCCAACAACTTTGCATCCATAGTGGACTGCCAGGACAGGTGTTTCAAGGGTTCTTGTTGCTGGAGGCAGTCATTGTTCAGGAACCAGGACATTGGAATGGACAGTCAAGGCTATGACAAGTAGGTGGTTGTTCATCTCCCTCAGCACTCTTGATTCACTTACCATACCTCTTCTCAGGGAAACTCTCATAGCTTTTTTTGTTTTGTTTGTTAGTTGTTTTTTTGTTTTTGTTTTTTTGTTTTTGTTTTTTGTTTGTTTGTTTGAGGATTTAAGAAATTTTGTTTGTCTGAAAGATAAATACAATTTTCTCAGAATAGATAAAAACGGCCTTGTAACAGAGAGATTTTGTCAAATTAGTTTATCAAATTAGTAATTTGATGGAAAGTCGGAGGTAAATGGCATTGGTTGATTACTAGTCAGCAGTCGAAAAGTTTTATTGTATATTCAAAAAAGGTTTGAAATGATTAAAATAACTGTAGCTAAGTTCCAATCTACTAGCACAGTTCTATTTTCCTTGATTCTTAAGTTTCAGAAGCATATCTTGTCTGTGGACTTATCATGTAAAAAAACATACCTAAAATAACCTGAACAAAAGCCTTATTAAAAGCATCAGCTGTTGCTTGTTTATGAAGCAAGAGAGAAACTTGGCAAGATTTACTCTTGATATTGAATGCAAATATTTTTATTTGCTGCCGTTGAAAATCTGTTTACTATTATGTAGAATTCTTTACTATAATTATTCATTGTATTGGAATGCAAGTTTTTGAAAGCAGTAAGATGTAGTTTTCTTCCCCTGTTACTTTTTATTTGAATAACAAAATGCTGTTAACTTAACATCTCTGTTGTTTTTCTCCAGGTATGGATTCAGTGAAGAAGGCTTCAATAGGTTTGGTGACATAAGAACATTGGAGAATGGTTTTTCCTTTGGCAATCAACGTTTTGATAAAGAGGGATATGATTGGCAAGGTAAGGATCTTTATCTATTCGAGTTTTGATTAATCCTTTCATTTTTCATGCATTCTGTTATAATCTTCATAATCCTTTGAATTTTATCAAATTGTCGCACACCATTATAGTACAGATTATGCAGCTTCAGAAGATAGGATCATGTTGTAAGACTAGGAAATTTGAACAAGTAATCATATAGCCTATACAAACTTCTATTGAAGTCTTCATTGAATTCGAAGGCTGTTAAGTGATGCACTTAATCAATAACCCCAAAATGTACCTGTTCAGTTTCTTCTTTTAGGTATCAAAATAAAGCTTTAACTATTGGGTAAAAGACTTTATTTTCTAATGTTAGCTGTGTGTTTTTGGATGCAGACACTAGTTATTGCATGCCTTTGGCAAAAAATTAAACTTATTTGGTTTTGGGTCATGATAGATAAATTGTTTTAATTATATGGCAATTTCAAAAAATATTTCTTTTTGAGTCTCTGATTTCAATTTTGAAAAATGTTTCTGTTTAAGTATCTGATTTTTAATTTTTCAATTATCAACGATGATGCTTTTGTTTTCAGCATTCCCTGGAAATAAAATAGGTTGCGAATGAAAACAGAAATAGTTGTGAGATTTTACATGTTTTCTAGATCTTATGTAAATGCATTAACTTCCTGAAAGCACATTTTATATCTCTTGGCTCAATTTTAACTTTATATTTGCATTTTGACCCGGGAGCTTTGTTTCAACTTTGTCTATTGATTTTTTTGCTGAACAAGGAAATGCAATTCTCTCATCAATGGTGATGTAAAACAATACTCGTGACATGCAGGGTACGACCGTGAAGGATATGGAGCAGAGGATGGCCTGAATCGTGCAGGTTATAATCGGCAAGGCTATGATCCGGAGGGTTTCAATGTGACGGGCTATAGTAAGAAGGGAGAGTTTGATGGCATCATTGACTATAATGAAGAAGGATACGATATGGAAGGCTATAACAGGTGATTTTTCTGCTCTTTGTCTTTACCCCTCCAGCATGTTGTGCATGCTTTTTATTTATCAAATACCTTAAAGAATAGAAAGGAGTTCTCTCATGACTACATTTGAACATGAATATTAAGATTGATATTTCATTTTGTCAAAAAAAGGACTGATTTGATATTATCATTTTTAATTATATTTATTATAGAACACTTTTAGTGCGGTAGGCTAGAGATATGGAGGCTTTTAAGATGAAATATTTATTTTGTTTGTTTAAATTCTTCAATTGTAAAAGAGAAATCCTTTGTATCTGTAGGGCTGGTCTGTCCTGCCACGGTAACGACCGTCAGGGCTATGATGTCTTTGGGGTAGCCGGTGCATATAAATACTCTTGTGAGGAGACCACACTGGCAAGGTGTCAAGAAAATGCTCGTAAGATTTGTGTAATCTCCATGCACTCGTGGCTTTAAGGACTACAATGCTCTTTTTTTTCAGATCATCAAGCATTTGATCATCCTCTCAACGATAAAGTTTGATATAATTCAAAAGGTTTTTTATTCTCTTCATTATGATATAAACAAAGCTTTTTAAAATAATCTTAATAAAAAATATTGAAGTTAATCCAAATGAAAATTATCCAACTTTCAACTATACTTTTGCCTAAGAATGCAACACTTGTGAAAGAGACAACCATTCACTTCATTCATAGCTCTCTACCAAACACTATGGCTTGTTTGCTCATTTATCACAATAGCAGTCAGTAAAGGCTAATTTCAGCATGATATTACATCATACTATTCTTTCAATATAATTGCTCACCATTATAGAGAAACAACTTTAACCATCTGAAATTATCTTGAATATAAAATATTTTTGGTTCCAAAATCCAATATGATGTAAAGGACTTTAAATGTATGTTAAGGATGAGAATAGGGGTAAACTTGCTTCATTTTCTTTCAGGGGAGGGCCTCGAGGTGATCAAATTTGCTTTGTGCAAAACATGTGAGGAGTCTGGTTGTGGTGAGCCATGTGGTTGCCAACATGGGAACAGAACCTACCGCATTTATGAGAAACTGACCTTGGGTTGCCAGTCCTGTGTGTGCTCTGAGAAAGGCACGTTTGAGTGTGCCTGCAACTACCAGGTCAGAAGGAAGGAGATCAGAGACATGACCGTGGATGAGATGAAAAGGTCAGTGAGTTCAATTACATGCTAAGATTTTGCTGCAGAAACCAGCAGCCTGGTATAATTACCTTTAATTCCTTTTTTCAGCTTTGTCTACTATGCTAATGGCTTTGCTTTTCATAGTTTAGAGTCCATGGATACCACTGCAGAGTGCAAACCACAGCTTAACCATATGCTGTGTAATTGGTTTGGAATTTTACCCAGGTGACATTATTAGGACCTTCTTAAATGGATTTTTTACAGCCAATTGTTTTGTTACTTACGAAACATCCACAGTTTGAACCACCAAATGTACTGGAAATCTGATAAGACCAGTTACCTGCTAAGAAATTGCTGTTATAATGCAGAAAAGATAATACAAAAAATTTTAGCCAAGCAAAAAGATTAGTCAAGTCTGGTAGGAAAATTAAATGGAATATTATTTTAATTCTAACCTTATAGCATTACATTTGAAGGTATTTTAAACACAACCCATTTACCAACCATATTTCAAATTACAAGGTGGAGCTATCTTATTTACTGCTAAAATTCAACCCATATTTACTGCAAAAATTTCCTACACTACAAATCCATATCTGTTTTGGATTTGAAACAAAAAAAAAACTTTTAACAGCTGTACTACTATCTTCTTTTATAATCTAGGAGAGCGTATTATTTTTAAAAATTTAAAGATGAATTTTCTATTTGTATGGTAATAATCTGCTTTGATAATGATTATTTACATTTCACTTCCTTTTTTTGACTCTTTTGTTGCACCTGTCGCTAGGCAATACAACAAAGGATTATGCATTTTGCTGAGTAATATTCTTTTCCAATCCTGTAAGTGCCAAAATGATGCACATTCCACAATTCTATTTTCAGATACCACCAAACAGTGAGACAGCTTACACAAGAGAGTGGCTACCCATCGGAATGGTATCAATTTGCTTCCCTCTATTCCACCTATGGCCCCATGTTTTTGGGAAGTCCTTTATTTCTTCCATGGAATCGACAGTTTCTACGCCATGTGGAGCAAGCCATTCAGAGACTGGACTGCAGTATTGCCATTCCTTACTATGACTGGACAGTTGATGCTGGTAAACCCTACAATGCCTTGGTATGGGCAGCCAATATGATGGGAGGGAATGGAGGAGAGGATGGATGTGTACGTTATCACCCATTCAAATCTCACCACCCACCTTTTCTCACACCATGTTTGAGACGAAATTTCAACACTTCTATGACACTGCCCTCAGCTGTGAATGTAGAACTAGCATTGAGAGAAGCCTCTTACGATAGGTTCAGGCTTCATGTGGAAGTATTTGTCCACATGTACCAAAGATTTGTTGGTGGCCACATGGCTTCCTCTTTAGCTCCATATGATCCTCTTTTCTATTCTGTTATGGGTTTTGTTGACAAGTTGTGGTCAGAATGGCAGTTACGACACCCAGGGAGTCTTCACAGTTTCCCTTTCAAAGAACGATACGCTAGACTCAGTCCATTCAAAATTACCCCAGATGATGTCTTTCATTCCGCATTGCAGTTATGTGTGGAGTACATACCTCTATCCCAGGGATCTCGATGTAATGTGACTGATCTAAGACCCCTAGGATACAACTCTCAAGGTTATGACAGACATGGCTACAATAGGGAAGGCTTTGACAAAGATGGCTACAATACCCAAGGAATTGATGCATCAGGAAACAAAGATAAACGAGGCATCTACAATATTTATGGGTTTGACAGGGAAGGGTTTTCAAGAACTGGATTTGACAGCATGGGAATGGATAGATATGGATTCTTCATTGATACTTACAATCTAGATGACTTTGATGGTGAAGGCTACGATAGGTCTGGATTTGACAGATATGGATTCAATCGTCAAGGTTTTACTCCGTATGGATACAACATCAATGGCAGCTCAATGCAAAACATAAATTTCAAAGAGTTGAATCTGTTTGATCATTTTGGGTACAACAAGTACGGCTATGATCAGGAAGGATTTGACAGAAATGGCTTTGACTTTTTTGGTTTTAATGCTCAAGGATATGACAGCAGGAGGTGCAACAGATATTTCAATGGGCCAATTCACGTCCTTGTTCAGGGCTATTTGATGGAGACTTTGAAGAATTTCAACATCACTAAACTTACTGCAGTCAACAGAATATGTGCGCCACTGGCTCATCTACCAAGTTATGTCATTAAACAGAACTGGTTGAATCGCAATCGGCAGCGGGCAGCCGTTCGTGAAGTGCTTAGCTATCATGAAGAAAATCACCCGTTTGATCGACTTTACATTCCAAGGGAGACCAGTGTGACAGCTGACCTCATTTGGCTTCCTATTGCTCCAGATCAAAGGTATGTTTCCAGCCCTCACAATTTGGTTTATATGATATGATATGATATGATATGATATGATATATACTGTTTCATATTTTGTGTATATATTCTCATAAATGTAGGGATCTCCAAAATTCCCTTGATAATATAATTTGCTTTGAAATCAAGAATTTTTAATTCATTCGGCAATTGCTGCTACAAAATAAATGTCCTTCTGAATTTTGTTCTCAAAAATCGTAATTTATGTGTAGCTCACAATGAGACAGGCTTGGGTCATTTTCAAAATTTACCTACCTACTACAGTATTTTCCTTATTTTAGCGCACTCCAGCCACATACAGAGCAATGGGTGCATTAATAGGTCAACAGCACAGGATCTCTAAGCTAGTTGATTAGTGACACGGTAGAAGAAATACATGCTTGATTCTCCGATTAGCCATTTTAACTGCACAAAACTGTGGTGGATAAGTATATATACAGACAGTGAGGTCCACAAAGTACCAATCACCTGTGCTGTTGTAATTTTACATCCAGCCTGATAATTTTTGCAAGGGCACAACACCATCAATTTGTAAAATGCAAAGTCTGAACAGGAAAGGTGATTTGGAAAAGAGGAGTTATGATTGTTTTGTGATATTTGCAATTCTTTAATTTCATGATCTCACTTTAACTTATGATATTCAAACAAAAGTGTGATCTGTTTTGCAGGCTCTGTGTGGTCACTGAGGTGTTCTCTGCCTGTGAGATGGGTGACAACCAAATGATCTGTCCAATGGACTTATGTGCTGATAAAGTGTGCCCAGGTCTGTTCATATATTTATCTAAAGGTTTTTTTTTAATGGGATAAGGAAAGATATTCCCTTTTGACCCTGTAGAGAAATAATATATTAACAAGGATAAAATGAAGATATCAAGAAAAAGGAACAGACTCACCAAATAATTTGTTAACAGGAGCAATCTGCTGGATACAAAACAACAGGTCAATGCACAAAAATGAACTAACTAGCCATCCTTTCACTGAATCCCTCTATACCTCTTGATAACTGTTCACTCCCATTCATCACAAACAATGACCATTTCACTCATCCCTCTGTGTACATTTTCTCACTAACTTACATCCATAAAACAATTCAAACGCTAATTATTAGTCATATTATTTCTCCTCACAACTAACTGATTACTATTCTAATTATTGGTATTCATTAAACTACAATTTCTTTAGTATTCATAAACTATTCAATAATAGCTATCACTGCAAATTAGAAATTTTTGTTATATATATCATTACAGGAAAAGTAATTTTTTTCTCATAATAGCTTGCTCTTTTTCTCCGGCACTTAACAGTATGAGACGATGAAAAATGCTTTGAATTGAAACTTTGAATTTCACATGGTTGATTTCGACGTACAGTAATTAACAAAAGTTAAACTTTTGTTCTTCCTTTCCAGGCCTACCTACTGCTCTTTGTCGCATCACTTCATGTGGGGATTGCGCAATGGAATGGTATGATGGACTTACAGGAGAAATTCTTCAGTGTACCGGTAGGTAGATTCACTGAGTAATTATCATAAAAGAAAATTGTACCTTGGCAAATGGAAATTACTTATAATAACCGTTCCAAACAAAATATTCAGTCAAACTATTAAATAGTTCTCTCCATGGCCCATTGGAACTAAATCTGTTCTCGATGGGTCTTACACCCCCCCCCCTTCCCCCTCCCCCTTTAAATGGTCATTCTTGTCCTTTTACATCAGTAAAGATTTTAATCAGAATCAATTGGTTGATCAAAGTGTTTGGTCCTAGCCATTTATCAGCATTAATACTCAAAAAGACTCAAAACCTGTTCCAGCTGGTCAATGACTTCTCTCCCACTTTGGAACCCATCAAATACCAAATAAAAAAAAAAAGAGTGGGAATAGACTGGACCTCTATTTGTCAGTGATGAAGAGTATTTCTTTGTTAGGACTAGTTTTAGCTTTCGTTGTGTGTATATGATTTTGTGTTGTGAATCTTCTTCTTTTCAGGTTGTATGGATGAGTCTGGCCTGGAGAGGAGGGAGGGAGAGACCTGGTCTCATGCCACAGAAAGATGCAGGACCTGCACATGTCAGGTAATACAGGGTTAATCAGCCAGGGGAGACAACTTCATTAGGGATTAGCAATCCAAATTCAAAGATGTAACATCCAACTGTTAATCTTAATTTGAATGGTATAGGTCTTTGACGTGTGTAATTTTCACCACAGACTGTCTTCCTGTGAAGATTTTAATGGAAAGTGTAATAAAATTCTTTAAATTATAGCCAGTGATTAGAATTGACATGGCAGCCAACATTGACGCCAATGAAGCTGGCAAGTGTTAGATGAATTAAAGTAAGGCAAAGAATATTAGAAGGCATAGGTACCCATGACCCTCCAGAAAAATTGTAACAATGTTTTGACCGAGTTTACCACAGTAGCCTGTTTTATTGTTATAGGACGAATTGCATTTTCTAACACTAAATGATACGTGTCAGCTGTTGTAATCCTATTTTCATGGTACAGTTCAACCATTCAAAGAAATAAGAAAATAATAACCAGTTGTGTTTTTTTCACCATTCCATCCCATCTATCTCCTTTATCCAGAACGGAGAAAATAGGTGTCAAGCTGTTATCTGCCCAGTGGTCAACTGTCCATATCCTGTCCAGCTAGAGGACCAGTGCTGTCCTTCCTGTGATGGTAAGTGGTAGTGTAGTCTATCTACTCTTACTCCCCCAGCACTTTGTTGCTCTCAAATTTTGTAACACTATTATAAATAGCATCTGCACTTTAACTCTTTCGGGACCGCATTTTTTTTCACTTTTTTCATCTATTTTCTCACTCTCCCTCGGAGAGTAGATGCTAGTGCTTGTCTATAAGCTGTAAACACACACTGAATAGAAGGGAACCCCAGC
>JBCIKM010549395.1:0-17554 GCA_039654465.1 Melibe viridis | reverse complement strand
AGACAACAAAAACAGGACATCACAGAAAAGGGGAAATAGAAAGACGACAGCTTCAGTGTAAAAGAAAAGAAACAGAAATAGAAGAGCCCACCAGGGACTCCCACCAACCACCCGCTAGTTTGTTATTGTATCAGTCAAAATAAAAATATATTTTTGCTCCTGAAAAGTAATGTTTTTGACATACTACAATTTTTCCAGACGGCAACAAAATGGACAAATGAAATAAATGATCATCACAAATAGTAAGACTATGTTTGAATAATATTATAACCATTCAAAACTAAAAAAAAAAACCTTGATAATAGACATTCTTGGCTACAAAAAAAAAAATCTCGAATGCATTTGATTTTAGTGCGAAAGCTGGACTCAAAACCCATGGTCAAACACTTACAGCGACTCAAAACAAGGCAGAGAAGCTCACTACTGGACTTGCTTTTCATCCATACCTACTGTCTATATGAACCTGGTCAAATCTCAACAAATGAAAGTTTTTGCAGCTCTCACTCTCAACCATTTCTGTTCAAAGGCGACCACGAGCAACTGACTGAAACAAATTTGCTTCCCCCACTCCCAATGCAAATAATTGTGACAGTTATTGTCAAGTACCAATGTGACCCAAAGCGACATTTTCCAGTCTACTCAATTACTATGAAAATTTGAGAGAATAGAGACAATGACCAACAGAAATGATGGTAAGAGTGACAAGAAGAGGAGTTAAATCCAGTCTTTTCTTTAATCACTCTCTTTTTCTAGGATACCAACATACTGAACCAACAAGAGGTAAAAATTTTCTGAAAGCACATTATGTTGGGTATTTTTGTTTGTTAATTGGAGGTTTTAGGACCCCACGACACATGAGGGTCATAGAGGAGCCCAGGGTAAGATGATAGAATTGGTTCAAAGGGGAACATGAAGTTGTCTTCATAATGGTATTTTTAAGTTCAATTTAACATTCGTATGAATTTTTCGGATAATTTTTTGTTTTTTTGTTTTTTGGGGGTTTTTTTTTTGGGGGGGGGGGGGGGGCAATTGGTTCAGAGCCTGAGGGGTGGGGGAAGGAAATTCTTGCAGACCTTCTGATAAGGAAAGAGTCTTTTTTTTTTTTTCTTTTATTGGAGGTTTTAGGGCACACACAAGGGACATAGAGGAGCCCATGGAAAAGTAAGATGATAGAATAAGTTAAAAGAGGGAATAGATCAAACCATAAACAGCAGAGAGATGATTTACACTAAATAATAAATATCACCTCTCAAAACACATATCAATACCACAGAGAGATGATTAACAAAACAATGACAAAAAATATCATCTCTAATTACAAAAATAAGGAATGGCCAATGGCCATCACCCACAACAGCATTTTGGTCCAGGAAGACCCATGATCTTTAAACCTTTTTTATGTACTAAAGTGCTCAGTACGTTTAACTTGAAACCATAGAGTCATGTACCAAAAGGCATGAACAAGAGGATAACAACTGAAAGCCCAACAAGACAGCAAAAACAGGACACAAAAGAAAAGGGGAAGACGAAAGCTTCAGTGTAAAGGGAAAAAAACCAGAAGTAGAAGTGCCTCCCACCAAGGATACCCACTAACCGCCTGGAAACGGCTGAAGCTCTTTTCTGGCTGTAGAGTTCAAATTCCAAATCCTCTCCGACATGAATCACAAAAACTATCTGACAGGATCTCCCTATTCAATAACCTAAGTTTACAGGGGTAGGTGTTTTAACAACCAACTCAAGTGTTTTTTTAGATTATTTCAGATCGTTTTGAAGTGTCAGTTATTTTAATACGATTTAAAATTTTGATTTTCAAAAAAAAAAGATACAAGCTACAGTGACATGATGGGAATCACTCTGACTCTGAAGTTTCAGACTATTCAATTTTATGAGGAGATTTGCAAAAAGTATATTGCCCGACTAAAAGTCAGCTGTATGACAATAGTAAGCAGGGACATCAGTGACAACTGCAGAACACCAATGGGTGAAAAGTTGGCATTAACACAATGCATTTTTTGTCTCTTGGAAACAGTGAAAAGCAGAAGGCAGAAAGGAATGTGTCAGGTTTGGAATGAAAGAGAATGGTAAATACAATGAGATGTCATTTCAGTCATGACATCAACAACTAACATCCTCTGGAATACAAGACAAATAAAAAGCTTTTCAAGCAGTAACATTTAAGATGCAGTACAATGGCCCCAAACCCTGTTCAATGACTGATTCACCAAGTCAAGCCCTAACTACTTCATATTCAAGCCTGTCAACATTCACCCCATTTATAGTGTTCAATAAAATCTTCCAAACCTTGTCCCCCTCCCCCTCCCAACATTTTTCTTTTTTTATTTTTCTCTTCATAATACAATACACAACTATGCCAAGATCATTGGAGTAATTTATGGTAAAACCCAAGAAACAACCTAGCAGTACGGCAAGAGCCACCAGAAGGACTTATATGTCCTAGATGAGACTAGCTTAAAAATAGAAACAAAATTAAAAGAATTGTTTACAGAAGACCACTTTGACCAGGAATAAAACATAACATGATCTGAGCTGCATTGGGTTTTGTATATTTGTGTGTAAAGACTGGCTAAATAGCAAGATGTAATAGATGGCAAAGCCGCCAAAATATCAACTCAGAAACATGCATATATCATTGATGCAAAGTAAATATTCATTCACGTTTACATTACATAAATACAGGAATGCAAAAATTCATTTACAAGAATGTAGAGGTTCAAAATAAAAACTGGTCAGAAATTGGTGTTGGAAGTACCGATAATTAAGTGCATCTTTTGCAACAAGTAACAATAGAAAAAAGACATTTTTTTGGTCATTGATCAACCATCAGAACAAATCATGTTTCAAATTAAGTTCATGGTAAATCAGACAAACAACCTCTCACATCAAATCCATTTTATATTTCAGGAACCAACTTGTCACGTTTGAAGATCACTGATTGACCTTTCAGAAAGTTTTACCAAGACATTGTGTATTCTTATCATTCCAATTCAAAATCCATCCCCCCCCCTCCCCCAAACACACACACACACACACACTCAATTATGAATAAATAAGCATCGTTCAAAAGGAGAGAAAAGGAGCAGTCAAGGCACCTGTTCTGACAAAAACGATGAACAATGACACTTAAATAAATTATAGTTAAGATGACCAACTTTCATTCATTAAATTTAAGTCCAGATGAAACAAAACTCAGAGGAAGCAAACCCAGTCTGTCCATATCTGAAACAAAGTTTGTCACTTATTTTATTTTTTGTTAACGATTGGAAAATGTTTCGCAGGTAAAATATTTTCTTTCTTTTGAATTCTGAGCTGCTTTTCACAGCATATCTGAAAAATATTGCAATGTTGTGAATATTTCTTTTCTTTTTAATCACACTCTTATATGCAGTGTTTTCCATATGAATTAGATTTGAACCTTTGCAATGATGTTTATCATAATATACACATAATGCAAAATGGTGAATGTGGAATCAACAAAACCATTGTAATCTAAGTGATTTAAGACCAAGCGGGCACTTAAAAAAGGATGGATAAGTGCATGATGTAATTACTTAAGTGGATACAGATAAAAGGCCTTTGATGGAGGTAGCGAGGAAAACAGACAGAAGCTGTATTGTGCTTATGGAAAAAACAACTGGAAAATTAGCTACCCATTTTAATATCTACAATCATGAGCGACAAATTCACAATGCTTCCCTTAGTGAATATGTATTAAGTTTCACAAAATATATCAGAGACAAAAGAGACTTCGATGTTAAGCGACAGAAAGGCAGATTGTCAACAAAAAAAGACTAAATTACATAAGGTTTAGCCACACTGCAGACTGAAAACTTTTCATTGTCCGTCACTTGTTTCTTGGGAGGAAATACAAGCGAGGAATCTGTCCTCCATCAGTGTTCGAGCGATTACTCTTTACTTTACGAGCATTGCTGAAGGTGAAGGTCAGATTGCCATGATGAACTTTGCTCTGACCACTTGCCCCCATGTGAGAAGGAGGCCCAGTGATGTAAACCTCTAGGGTGTAGGGCTTCTTACTGTCTATTTTCACAGGCCGTTCAAACATGACAGGCAGAATGACACCAGCACCTTTGATCTGAATGCTCTCCATGATGATGTCTTTCTTTTTTCTGGTCAGAATGGTGTCCACTTTGTACTTGCCTTCTCCCTCTTTCTTGGGGCCGTACACACTGAACCCATACAGGTACACATTATGATCTGTACAAAAACTGATAGCGTCTGCTCTTTTGGCATCATTCACATCAGAACCATGAACCTCTTGTAAACGGGTTACCTGTTGATAGAAAAGACATGGTAAACATTTTTTTAAAAAAGGATAAAAATTAATCCTCTATCTGCATCTATATTGACAAGAAAAGGGCGCCATGATATTCATTACCAATCTCTGGCATCAACACCTTCATGTCATAACAAGCATCTTGCAACTACTACATAACATCAACACATCCCTGTCATCACAAATTATCTTGCAACTACTACATAATATCAACACCTCCCTGTCATCACAAATAATCTTGCAATTACTACAAAGCATTTACACCTCTTTGTCAATAAAAATTATCTTGCAATTACCACATATTTGTTTATTCCATACAAAAACCTTCACTTCATGTTGACAGCAAACATAAAGGAATAGAATGAGAGAAAGACAAAGAGTGTGAAATCGACACTGAACATTGATGACAGCATCTAAATTTTTTTTATTTTTAAATGGAAAGCTGCATAAATTTGTTAAGCACACTAAACTTTTGTTTTGCACTAGGTCTAAATTTGTGGTATTTTCACAATGATACAGCATTTGAGGAATCAAGAAGAAATTAACGGTTTATTGTCATTTAAAATAATATCTGAATATCACAATGCTCATTGATTTAAATCAACACATCACAATACAAATGGCTTTATGCTTGAATCATCAATGTGGGAATCACAAACATGAAAATCCTTTTTTTGGAAGTCCCCATAAATTCATTGGTGGATATATAATGGTTCTTTTCTCAAATTCCTCTACGATGGTATTTTCCAATTACAAATTATTTTTAGTCCCATTGATTGAGTGCAAGAACCCTTCTGTTTCCTGGTGTCCCTATTATCACAAGAGGGGACATGGCAGAGAGGTAAGGTGCTTGCCTCTCATGAGAAAAGTCCCGGGCTCAAATCCAATGAACAAAGAACATTTTTCCAGTCAATTTCTGATCGGTCGTCACTCCCTGGTGGCATAGAGGTGCAGACACCTCTCAAACTGAAAAGCCGCAGGTTTGAGTCCCATGAAAATAAAAAAATGACAGGCTGTTTTTCAGCCACTCCCTAGTCCTAAGTTGGTGGTGGGATCAGGGATCTAGTCCTATCGGAGATAAATGATAAACTACAAAGTCCTGTGCGGTTTTTTTTTAATCAAAAAGAGTAGGCTGCTGTCCACACAAAATTCCAAATTAATCCGTAAACAGGCAGGGAAGCTCAACTGCTGAGGCGTTGGACTTCTGTGCTGCAGGGCGAGATTCGATTCCAGGCAGTGACACCATCTTGTGTCTTTGAGTAAGGCACTTTACCACATTAACCTCATCCTATCAGAGTTGGATGTAAAGCTCAGAGGTCCCCTTGGTTATAGACAATGTTTTCTCTCTGTCATAAAAATTGTTATGCGCCTAACAGGATGCTTGTATTGCCATATGTGATATGTGTTTGTTGTCTGCCAGAGATATGGCAGCATAAAGAGCTTACAGCATAGTGACAACCATGAATAGTTGGAATACAGATGTTAATATCATTATTATTATTACCTGATCGAGGTCTGCCCAGTTGTTGTAGTTGGGAAGCAGAGAGTTAGTGTGCACTGAGGACAACGTCCTTGAGGAAGCAGACACAGTGGAGGAGCTCTCATTGACATGCGACGGCGGGACGTCTGGAGTGTCCATGTCTTGCTCCTCCTCCAACCTGTTCATCATGTTTCTGGTGCTAATACTGTCCATCACAAACCTGCAAATACAGAAACCAACAAAAAGGTTTGTTGTTTTTTTTTCATGTCTTCCATGACACTCTTATATGTATCCTATGTTTAACACAATGAAAATTCATCTGTCTTCACTAAAAATAAATGTAACATCAACTCAGTACAAAAATTCATATTTGATGAGGATAATATGATTTGTTAGCTGTTTTGAAAAAATAAACAAAATAAAAAAGAAATAAGAGAAAACAATCAATCGCTATGTCAGTTGTCACACCTGTGTTTAGGTCACATGACAAATCATTAGCAACAAATATTTTTATGAAATGTCTGCAATCAAAGAAAATGATGTAAATACAGCACAAAGATGAGTCAAAGCCATAGAAGGAAAGGAAAAAAAAAAAACCAACAGTAAGGCTGGAAATTATACAAATAGGGAGACGAATTGGGTTTTCAAGCCTATTCTTGATGTTAAATATCTATGGGCTTCACTAGAATACAAATTTAAGAAGGACAAATTTCAAGCTGAAAATACTATTGTCATGAGTCAAGCCTGAAATGAAATGGATCATTAATCATTATCCAAACCAGCCTAAATATTATTGTGCCTTCTTGTTGTTACCTGTGGCTGGAGTTCTCCCTCTGGACATAAAGACAGTCCTGGAGTGAGTCCATCAGGTTGTCCACGCTGGTGGGCTGGTTGTGGTCCTGGCAGTGCGTCTTGGCCCACTTATCCAGGGTCTTCTTCTTGGCCTCTGGGGACATCTCGATACTCGGGTGAGTGATGATCTACACAACAGGACAAGGAATAAAAATTACGATAATAAGAGGCTCCAGACATGGAATATGAAACGAGAGATTGAAACCTTTGTGTGTTGGAAAAAAAAAAAGAAAAAGAAAATGAACAGAAAAATTGAAGAAAAAAAAAAGCAATAAAATTGCTTTGACATTACCACAATAAATCAATACTTCGAAATTAAAAGAAGTGCTATTTTGTTCATAAAGTATTATATTTGCAATTATCTACTTACTTGATTCAACAAATCTCTAGACAACAAGCTTATCCCTGGTGTTTCGAGGACACTTTTTGCATTCTCGAGAATGAAAGTCATCAGTTCACTCCCTTCTTTGTGATATCCATAGTTGATAACTTCAGTCATAAGGTAGCATGCATTGTTGACCTGTGGGCAAAAATGTAGAGAGGGATGACTTTCCTGATACACTTGCCTTTTCAAAAGAACTTTTTTCAATTGTAGTGCCAACCTGAATACATTATTTGAGTAATTCCCGTTACCATTAGTCTGAAAGGAATGACAAAGCAAACAGTTTTTTTTTTTAATGAAACTGTCAAAAGAAATATCCATCCACAAAATAAATTTTCATACTTTTCAACAGCATTCCCCTATCCATTCCTACCTTCCCTGTCTATATTGTAAAGATTTACAAATTTCATACATAATATGCCGGCCATATGTTGAAATAAAGAAAGACAGTCAGTTGAAAAGCTTTTTATCTTCAAAATTGGGAAAATATAAGAGGTGAACAGTTTTCTTTAAACTTATACAACGGTAAAAAAGAGTCATAATGAGGAACCAACATACCTCCAAGCAGACATGAAGAAAGTCCAGGCATGAATGCCTCAGTGACAACAGATCATACCTGTCTGCCGCAAACATTACACCCACCACATTCACAATCTGCAACTTTTGGTCATCACAGTAAATGTGCCTGAATAGAAAAAGATAATGAATTACTTTAATGCCTCAGCAGTCCCATTCTGCACACAATAACCAAGAAGTTTGAAAAACAACCCTTCCCTTTCCCTTTAATGATTAAAAAAGAAAACCAAATCAAAACAAATTTACAAAACATGATGATAAACAGGCACAATTCAATAAGAATCTTCTGTTAATAACAGGGATGACAGTCAAAAGTTACTTATACTACTTGATCTCAAAATTAAAGAAGCTGACCACACCAAAAATAAATATAGCTGAAAAAATCTTACTTCAACACTTCCCAAAAGCAATCGGCAGTAATGTCTGGGATTTCAAATTCTGAAATTGTTGCATCTGGGCCATTAAACATATGCCGAAAAACATCACTTCGAGATGAAAGGATATACTTGTGGGCACCAAGTTTTTCACGTTTTTCTCCAATATAGAACATAACATCACATGACATTTGACCTTCCAGAATTTGGCGATTTCTTTCTTTAATAGACTGTGAAAGAAGTCAAAAATAATCAATACAAGATAAGAAGAAGAACCAATATTTATAATATTTCATAGCCAAATAATTTGTTTCTCGAGAACATAGAGACAAATATCAAATTACTCTTGGTTCCTAAAACACCATAGTCAAAATACATTATCTAATTCATCTTAATTTTATTAACTCCTGCCATACAACATTTTCAAAAGGCATAAGTCATTAAGGCATTACTTTGAGCGAAGTATGTGAGAGTCTTAAAATACCAATCCATCCAATGTCTATCTTACAAATAAACAACAAAAGGAGGAGGGGGGGGCGAGAAAAGTAGAACAAAAAGGGACAAACATATCAGGTTTAAAGGGGTTTGCAAAGTCAGTTGACCATTAAACTTCCCACAGATTTATTGAACTGCAGCACAGGAAAGGGAGAGGAAAATAAACAAAATAAAAATTAACCAGCCAATAATAAAGTGTTGACAAATAAGAGGTATGAAATGGAAAGAGATCAAGAAAAGGATAGAGAAAGGGAGCTAATTAAACTGATGAGAAGAGATCAATGCTTGCAGGGACTGAAAACCTACCTTTGGGTCGTTCCAGTCCACTATTCCACTATCCTCTGAGTTGTTGGACAACTTATCAGCAAAAACATCATTGTCCGTAGCATCCTTCCCAGGATTGGAGTACTGTGAATAGAAAGGTTTGGTGCCACCAGACTTGTACGTGGGTGACATAGCTGCCATTTTGACGAGTTTTCAGTGAAGGGTGTTCGGTTCCTTTGGCGTGACAGAATATTCAGACTTCCACTTTTCCTCCTCTCGTTTGGCAAAGACGCTGTAAGGCATGGAGTATCAGGGACTAGAGACACAGTTGGTGAGGGGCAGCTTTGGAGTTATCAAGAAATTGGAGTAACTCTCCCTTGATGAAATTTGCACAAGATTCTGAATTTCATTCATTTTCTGTATGAAATAAAAAAGAAAAGAAAAGAAAATATTAAAAACCTAAGTCATGCTAAACTGGTATTGGTTATTTATGACAATGGAGGAGATAGGAACAGCCATAATGACAGCCAGATATTTCAAAAGAAAAATACAAGCTAAATTGGGAGTGATGTTGAAAACAATTTTCTTTACACCAAAATTTTCTTTGAAAGCTACATTCTATAAAAGCATTTGTACAAATAATAATGATTACTATTATTATATTATTTTTTTCTAAGTCAACACCAAGGCAAAGCATCTTCACTTGATGCTCTTGTTTGACAAAAGCAAGGAATTTCTCTTCATCTTATGTAATAATATAAGTACCTCTTGTCCTCACATAAAATCTTTTTCAATTGCACAATTCAAGTCTTCTATAGTTTAGAGTTTATTAATTAAATTAATTGATCACTTATTTTTAAACTGTGCTTTAATATCAACTTCATTATTCTTTGTATTACATAACTCATAGAACTGGAAAATTAAAATACACTGACACAGATTCAAAAGTACATAGTTTTACAACGTATTTACATCAGATGGATTGATGCAATATAGAGCACAGGGTCATGCTCTTATAAGCTTGAAACAAGCCAATCACAATTTAAAATGTTTACATTTCATTTCATTACGTAATAAAATAAGTAAAAACGAATGATCCTTGCATCATTAAATTGATTTACCGAAAACAAAGGGACAAAGCCCTGCAATTATACTGAAACCCTTTCACCACATCACCTTCATTAGCCAATGCAATAGACAAGCTCCAGGGTATATCTCATATCTATCCATTTGACTTGACCCCAGAGTTCAAGTGTGCCCCAACATGGAGTATGAATAATCCCATTCTTTGTCGGCATGTCGTAGGTTTGGTTTCCTATCACTGAGCACTTTGAGTGAGTCCCAACACACACAAACACACACACTTACACACACACTTTCACCTGTGTGGGCAAAAAGATCGATCACGAAATATTGTGCGAATCGGAGAGGTACCAAGAGGATAATCAACAGATAACAAGAAGCCGTGGAACTGAAAACAAATTTGACTGGGCTACAAGTCATCTTTTAAAAGAAGAACTTCACTCTATCCAGGAAAATAGGTGTTTAAAACATTTCTCGGGTCACAATAAACTATGTTAATTCGTTTCAATTGCGTATTTTCCACGATTCCACAGGCAAAACGCAATGACTAAACAGCAGAGCATCAGCACTCTGCTGAGAGATGGGCAGGCTGATTTTAGCCAGTAAGTAGCATCGTAAGGCAAGGGAATGAATTGGGAACTGTTACAGTGGGGGGGGGGGGGGGGGGGGGGAGAAAAGAAACCCCATCCAACACACCCAAAAAAAAAAGTTTCAAAGAAATGACAAGGACATAGGGCTAAATGCAAGACATGTCATGAACACAGGTCGGGGGACGGGGCAACAAGTGTTTGGATTGCCGTCATTCCGTCACCTTCAGCATGTGTGACTTCACAGGACATGAGACGGGGCTTACACACACACACACACACACACACACACACACACACATACATACACACACAAACACACACACCCACAAACACACACACAAACACACCCACACCCACAAACACACACACATATACACACACACAAACACACCCACACACACCCACACCCACAAACACACACACACACACACAAACACCCACACCCACACCCACATATACACACACACAAACACACCCCCACACACACACATACACACACACCCACAAACAAACACACACACACACACAAACACACCCACACACACACAGAGACACACACACAAACACACCCATACCCACAAACACACACAAACACAAACACACACATACACACACACACACACAACACACACACACACCCACACCCACAAACATACACAAACACAAACACACACACACACACACACACACACACACACACACACACAATGACTGATTGGAGTGCGTGTGAAGTGTAGGGTTATGTTTGTTCAGCCCTATGTTGATCCCTTTGTGTATATGGAGGCTGGTGTGATCAAAGGTCAACAACACGACGACGCGATACCTCATTAAGTTGGGAGCAACAACTTAAAACATTGCATTTCTTATACTGTAGTATCTGGTCAATCATGTACATTTTGAAGATGAGTTTCCCTTCCCACGTACCCACCCTACCTTGACTTTAAAATTAACAATTGGAAATGAATTGCACACAAAAAAAATATTTTCCTGTCGTTGAAAAATATTTTTTAGCAGGCAAATCAATATGAGCGCTTCTCTAAAATTGAAATCATATCCCTGACAATGTCGCCTTACTTTCAAAAACAAAACCCGCTCCAGAATGAGTTTGTTTGGAAACAGACATCGCTAACTCGATAGCAGTCGTGGTACCAAGATAATAATGTAGCAGGTCTACCGGCGATTGGAGTCTGATCAGAGCTGACTGACACGTTTCAGTAAAGATATGATAATATGAAGAAAAGAGGAGCTGGCACTGGAAATAGATGAAAATAAACAGAAAATAGTGTGGGCACAGTGCCGAGGTGAGTCAACGCCATAGAGAGAAAGGGAAAAAAAAAAAACAGGAAGTCGTCGGAGGAGAGAATCGAACCCAGGACCTGCCACGGCACCGATTTGCCTGGCCACTGCCAGAACAGCGGGCTTACCAACTGAGCCATCCGCCACTCAAAGATATGATAAGGCGGTGATTATTCTCTCAATAATCGACCTGCCGCGAAAAAGACATCCCAAAGATGTCTTCTATTTGATTTTTTGTACGCGCATCGTGAAAATAAAGAATGAAATGGCAGTGTAAAACATCCTTCACGAAAAAAAAAAAAGAGAAAAAAAATGAGAGATCAATCCATTAATTATGGACTATTTGAATACCGGCTGCAATCCAATCACAACAACTGGATGCGGCGTGGGTGGGTACATGTGGGGACATGTATAGTAATGAAGTGAAAGACGGCTGTGTCGTCCTTTACCGAGTCTGAAGTGTTGTGAAAAGCACTCAAACGATCATTGAACAGGTCACCCTTGTAATTTTGTTTACCGCGCTTCCTCGGTGAGCCAAGCACGCTTGATACCTGGCTTTCCACTCTCATGGATTCATTGTCCCTGGTGTCAGATCATTTTCACCAACAACAGGGCTTTTTAACTCTCACGGGGGCGGATCTAAAGGTCATTTTCAACGGATCCTGACCTTTCACTCAGTCACCTGTCAGACATTCTTGCCTGTGTATAATAATATTACAATACAAACACACACAGTCATTAAACAGAGCAGAGAAGAGAGCACACCAACAAAATACGTCCAAGACCTTTGTTTGTTTGGCTATTTGTGGTTTTAGGGCCCCAGGACACAAGAGGATGATAGTGATAGACGAGCCCAGGGGAAAGTAAGATGATAGAATAAGTTAAAAGAGGGAACAGATCAAACCACAAACAGCAGAGAGATGGAAGAGTCGTCATGGGGGAAAAAAACGTAGTCGAAAAAATTAATGTTGAATGAAAGATTCCCATTTAACAGATCCGGAAAGACTGGAGAAGTGTCGGGTGTCAATCCCTTCATTGGCAGGGAAGCGCTTTACTTCTTGTTACTACTAATACGGTTTACAACAAAGTGTTGATTTGTGCTTTTGGGTTATAACTTAGACCTTTTAATGCCCCTAACCCGTTTATAAAAAGATCACCCAAAAAGATCAGAACATCAACTGTGCTTCATTTACATATTTTCTACTCTTTTAGTTTTCATTTTTTTTTTTTTTGTTGTTTGTTCAGTTTCTTCTGTTCCTTGTAATTTATTGTACTTGCTTTTGTTGATCTATTTTGGGGGTGTTTTGTTGGGGCGTTTTGCTTTGAAATGTGTGTGTGTGTGCGTGAGTGTGTGTGTGTGTGTGTGTGTGTGAGTGAGTGTGAGTATGTGTGTTTTGTTCTTCATACATTGGTTTGTTTAATGTTGGTTTGTTTTTTTTTTTTTTTGCTGTCTTTTCCTTGATTTTTGTTTTGTGAGTTTTTTTTTACTTTGTTTTTATTTGTTTTGTTTTTGTGACTTTTTTGGGCTTTTAGAAAAATAAAAATTATTTAGTCCGTACTTTTGTTAAGGAATACGAATTGAGCACCCAGGAAAATTGAAAATGTGTCCAACGTGGTAAGTCCAAAGACAGCAAAAGGGACTCAGCTACTGCTGCCAGGTCCCAAAAAATATTTTTTAATATTGGGACTCTGTATTTGCATAATGGTAGCCTATTGAAAAAGTTAAGGTAATAACACATTTGTCTAAAAACACACTGAATCTTCCAGTTAAAGAAACAATGTTAAGAAAAATGAGGTCAGGTGAGCAAGTTGTAAAGAAAACCATCAACTTGCCCATTGCATTTAAGAGAGGTGAGTAACAGTGAAAGGTGAACAAGGTGCAAATAAAACATGATAATTGAACAGAACTTTTCCCTCCATAGTAACTTTCTTCAAACACTTCTTCAAAGAAGTAGCTAGTAGCGTATTATTGTTTAGTAGGAAGGTCATTCACCAACATATGATACATTTCATTCTCAATTCTTTTAATTTCTATTTTTGTTTCGTGTTTTGTTTTGCCTTTACCCTTTTATTAATAACTTTGCATGACAGCCTCTGAATATAGACAGCCTTTTCGTTACTATTATTTTATTACTCTATTTTTAAGAAAGGAATCCAAGAGAAGACATCCACTATAGATCTATATCAAAGACTGATACCCAGATCTTACTGAATAGCCATATTCAATCAGACTCCAAGTTCAAATTAAATTTTCACTCATTCGGACTCATGATAAAATTTTTATTTATTTGCAAGTCTATTGTCACGAACATGGCATTCAGAGACTTTCAAATGCAAAAAAAAATTACAATTTAACAAAGAATATTGGTAAAAAACACTTTTATTTCTCGGAGACCCAAAACAAAAACAGGTTTCAAAAAACAGAATCAAAATCAGAGCAGAACTTTTGGAACAGTGATGCAAAAAGACCCCGTCACTGAGGTGGCAAAAAGTGGGCATGATGTTTGAGGTGCCCTTTTACAAATGCATTATTCTAAGATTCCTTCAAAGAGAGATGAATGAGATGGATGAGATCTTCAATTTGAGAGAAATAATAATTTGGATGCAATATTCCCATCTGTTTTCATATGACCTGAAAATGCAGGATCACTGATGAGGCCAAAAATAGTCACTGTGCAGAATGAAGAGGTTCTTATGGCTTGTTCGCTTTGATGTTAAAGGGGTTCTTTTCTTAATGTGCTGTTTCTTCTTTCAATCAGTACTCTTTTCATTCAGTTCATCTCTGTGTCTGTATGATTTGCCCTTTGAGGGAATCTCGTGTAGTCTGTTCTTCTAAAGGTAAAATTTTCTTTGTTCTTCTGTCATTTCCATTTGGCACTTTCACATGATTCTTTCTGTACATGTAGACTTCATAGGCACCATTGCTGAACTGTTGTCTGAGGAGATGAGAATGAAATGTATATGAAGAGCCAATTATCTCACCAGGTATTTGAATCAAGTTTTCAAACAGGAAATAATTTTTATCTAATGTACTTGAACACTGTGACATAGGAATGAGAGATTCATTTCATATTGGTATCATCTTTGATACATGTGTTAATTTTGCCACGTCAGTGACATATCTCAACGGGCTGAATGTTGAGGTAGAGGCATCACATTTTGCAATTAATCACGTCATCTCAATAGACAAGTGAGCAAGAAGTGGCATGAAATATTAACCTTTATTTCAAGGTGAAAAATAACTTTGACCCCTATTTATGTCACTGACGTGTCACTCAAACAGGGGTAGTCTGTAGACACATATTGCACAAATATGTAATGTAATAAAAAGTCCTCGCTTAAAACATGAAGGGTGAGACCTTTTTTGCTCCAAATGAGACTGGTTTGAATAGTTTTGTATTTTATAATAGCTACATATCATTAAAAAGGTAAAAAGTGCTATATATTTACCTTTAAATCGTCTTCCTTGTGTGCTGTGCTTTCAAAGGTGGCTGCCACTCAGAAAAGAAGCAAAAAGCTCTTAAATTATAAAAATTCAGCTATCCAGGTGATCAAAACTTTACCACATATGCAGTTAAAAATTTTGACCCTAGTGATCAATTTTTGTGGACTGGCCCTAATACAGACGAGTAACCACAGCCAATCAATTAAGCTGTAATAGTGCAATCAAATATTAAGATCTCCATGACCCTTTGAGGGTCACATCCATAGAACTTGCACAATCTTGGTCTGAGTGCTATGTGAATGGGTCAAAAAGTGAAGCTTGGGGGAGTGGCAGGGAGAGGAGCAACCTACGCTGTGGCCAGCACAAGAGGTGGGTACTCTGGGGTCTCAAAAAAAAGTGGAGGGTGTGAATAAAAGGGGAGCTAGGCATGTTTTTGAGACCCCAGAATATAAAGAGAGAACCTTTAATGATAAAGTAGAGGTCTGTGTGTTTGCAGAGGAAGGAGATAACTGAGGAGAAAAAAATTGCAATAAAAAGCAAGAGTGACTTCTTTTTTTTTTTCAGGTGAGGAGGGGTAGAGGGAATAGAATACGTGTGATTATTCAGACCCCCCTAAGATGCCAATAGTCTGACCATTATATGGGGATGGTGGGGTCTTATAAAGCCACGGGGGATGGTTAGAGTCAGATTCATTTCAAAATTACACTCCATTCAATTTGATACAATTGAGTAAGCTCCAGGCACTAAAAAAAATTCCCACTTAGTCTTGATACTTTTAACACCCCCCCCCCCCCCTCCCTTTTTTTTTTTTTTTTTTTTTTTGGTTTTTAATTTACACGACTCCCGTTTTTGGTTGCTTCACTACAAATCCATAACTCTTTATTTTCATCTGGACAACATTTTGTGAAAAAGGGGCTGCTCATTTTTTCAAACTTTAAGATTTCAGATAATATGATACAAAAAAATATTTGCTGACAAAACGGTGTCATGGGGGTCCAAATAATGATCATACTATTTGCACCCCAAGGGTCTGAATATCTATAGAATATCCTGAGCAAAGACAAAGCCAATGCCAGATTTACGCAGAAAAGCAAGTAGGGAGGGGAAAAAAACAAGAGTTTGAGTGAGAGTGTGTAGGAGTATAAGAGAAGCAAGCTGTTGGAGATAACTACGAGTGAGTCTGAGTCCAATGAATAAACAAAAATTTAATTTAGACTTGGGTCGGAATAGACACTCCCTTTTATTGAATTCCTTTCCCACCTTGAGATTTCTGTCATAAATCTGGATTTCGAGTATAGTTGGGAGCTTTGATAGTAAATCTAATTATGAAAGAAAGAATATCTAAATGACAGATAGAATAGGAAATCACATAACAAACAAACAGCAAATCATACCTAGTGGATGAACTGTTGCAAAATTCACAATCACTCACAATGCAATGACAATCCTCGACAGGACGTAAACACAACATTTGATAGTTAATACTGACCTGTCTGATGACTTCGACAGAACTGTGGACATATATAAATGGTAGATGAGGACCTTCAATAGTTCCTGTGATCACATATTGAAATATTACATCACATTATATTAATAGCTATTTCAAATTCCAAGTCAGTCACAACTTCACTAAACTTTTTAGCTCCTCCGAGCTGCTGGCCCATTTCACGCTAAAAGGATAGGAACCGGAAGTTTATCTTATTATTAGTCTAAAATTAGACTGTCCCGCGTGACAACAAAAGTGTATCTCACGCTGGCGCGTTTGCGTAACAGATGAGGATTCCCACCGTCGTGACAAATTCTTCATTGACTCATCTTGAGCAATGAACATGCGTCACAAAGTTAGAGAGGTCGAATCAGTCATTCTTTTTTTTTTTTTTTAAATTTCTCCACTTTGGTTGAGCACATACCAACCGCACATTATTTCATCATGCATTTGGACTGTGTCGAAGCTATCTCCGACTGTTTTAAATATTAGCGGTTGTTTATTTTAACGAGTAACTGTTCAGGAAAGACTGATGACTTGTCGCCTAAGAGCCAAGTAAATGGAACAAATTTCGACTGGTCCTTTTTGTAAAGTTTCAGACTTTTCTTCTTGCAATATCAATAAAAACGAATCAAATGCCAAAGGAGTTAAACTCTCACATCAACGTGGTATCTGGAGGAAGAGAGTGTGGGAGTGGGGAGGGGGGGGGGCAGTGATAGGGACAGACAGACCGACAGAAATACGGAGAGACAGACAGGCAAACAGAGAGAAAGACATACGGAGACAGACAGACAGACAGACAGACAGAGAGAAAGACATACGGAGACAGACAGACAGACAGAGACGGGGGAGAGAGAGAGAGAGAGAGAGAGAGAGAGAGAGAGAGAGAGAGAGAGAGAGAGAGAGAGAGAGAGAGAGA
>JBCIKM010549284.1:0-17558 GCA_039654465.1 Melibe viridis | reverse complement strand
ATAGATTGCACGAATGACAGGTTCACGGACACCAAAGAGCGTGAACGTAACAAGCAAAGACCAAACGAATTCGTAACAACGATCTCATCATCAACGTTGGGACACCCTGGTAATCGTTGAGGCGTTGTTGAAGTATTTCATTGCTGACAGAGAGACCGAAAGGTAATCTTAACCATCGATATCTATCATAAAAGGTGTTGTATTCGTTATGAGATCAGATGACTCATCATCGAGTTTGACGTGGTAGAATGCTTCCTTCACATCGAATTTGCTGAAAATCATCGGCATTTTGTGATGTTCTCGTTTAAGAGCTTTGTTCAATTGTTGAGGGTCCAGGCATATTCTAATTTTACCGTTTTTTCTTTTCAACAACGGCCATTTGATTTACTCATGCGGCTGGTTTTGCTAATCATTCCTCTTTTTTGTCTGTTCATCAAGTTCATATTTTACTTCTGATTTCAAAGCGAGAGGCACCTTTCGATGTGGTAACGCTCTGGGTTTTACATGTTCATCAATATGGAGTAGAGCAGTACCGAGATCACCGAAGCTTGGGTTTTCCATTTCAGTCATTTCATTTCCCTTTGCTATGTATGAAATTGTCCTACTTTATGGTTATCAGGTTCATTTCTTTGAGAGTGTCCAATCCAAGTAAATTGTTGAAACCATTTTTCACAACTGTATGTGGCATTGTCTGTTCTACCTGTTTTAAGATATTTTGTCTTGAGAACTGCTTCGCCAATTGGACTGATTTTGTTCTTGTTTCACATCACAAAGTTTCTTGAGGTTGGTATTATTTATTGAGAAAACGTATTTTCGTTCAATTTGTGTTCACGCCAGCTCCTGTATCTAGCTGGAATTGCACTTTCCTGCAATTAAGTAGCATGCTGGCTGTTATTGCCGTCTTTCTTATCTTGTCATTTTTGGCTTCTGAACTTTGATGATATCGATGTTCCTCATCACGTACAGAGTGAATTCGAATGCAGCACTTTGAGGAAAGATGGTTTGGTTTCCTACATCTGTTACAAATCTAGCTCCATGCCTGGCACTACTCTTTAATTCTTTCATGGCTTTTGCCACAGTATTTGCAACTATGGATCCATTGCAGTTTTTTGCTGAGGGGTGGGGTGGGGGGGGGGGGGAGTGAGAAGTTTGAGACTTGAAATTTGATGAAAATCGCTGTGTTGAGTTTATGGATTTGCTGGTCCTTTTGAGGCATGCTTTTGAGTTGAAGCTTGGTCGTTTCATTTGTAGGGCAGATGTCGATTGCTGTTTGCAGCTTGAATGGATTTGTTTGAAGATGTTTCAGAGTGTCTTCACGCTTGACACCAATGATGATCTAGTCTCTGAGGAGGCTATCCTCTAAAATGCCGAAGTGGCATTTTTAAAAAATCAATTTTCGAAGTTCTGTGAGATATACTTCGAATGTTTCATCTTGTGACCGTTGTCGCATGTTGAATGTATATCTTTCATACCACTCATTTGTGTTTCCAGTACAGAAGGTTTTAAATTTGTCTATGATATTTGCAAAGTTTTCTTCTGTACCTTCAAAATCAAATCCATCATAAAATATTCATGGCCTGATTGCCAATGCAAGAAGGAAGAGTGGCTGACCTTATTCTAGCATCGCCTCATTTAAGCCCTGTTGCAATTTTAAAATAATTCCAATCCCTATAGAACTGTCGCCAGTTGGAAGCTAGGCTATCCTCCATGTCAAATGGTCTTGGCGGAGGTATTGACATCCTTAAAGGTTTGAAAGTAGCCATCATAGGATCTCACTTCACAGAATCTCAAATACTGATGTAAATACTGGGTTGTCTCCCTTGGTTTAAACATTTGACGAGCGACAATGAAGGGACAAATAAAAATGTGTTGCGCGATTTATTTACCTTTAGTTGGCAGCAGACGATGGATGCCGATCGGTATTTGGTGACACATTCACATTTGACTCACTTGCCACCAGTGTGGAGAACTCACAAATACAATTGCTGACTGGTGAGGGATTTACTGACAGAGAAATGATGATGAAATCACCGCTGACACCATGTTGCTCTGCTTATCATAACAAAGGAAATGAAATGAGAAAATGAGAGTTGAACCCAGAAAGATTAATGTTTATTGAATTGAATCATGTCACCATCTTGAGGATGGTCTGAACTGATGAGAACAGAAAAGTATAACGGGGGGGGGGGGGGGGGGGGGAGGGGGGTTCCAATGAAGGAATGTAGTTCCAAACAAGAAACTTTCAGGGAGTAGTATTCAACCATTTAGAGCACTGCATGCAAAGTTTTGCAAATGTATTGCATTAAGGGATTTGATGAGTTTGAGAGCACTCTTAGTAAAACCAGACTGCCTGAATTTCAGGAGTAATGTTATATTATTATGTTGCATACTTGTTTTGTTTTCTTATCCATATCCTTTCATACTGCCTTAGCGGTGTCAGAACCCAGTTCCAGGATGCTGGGAAAAGCTCTGGATCACAAGAAATGAAGACAGGCAGATGATCAGTCTACCGTACCTACAGTAGGGGTATTACTCGATCTTAAGCCAAACAATAGTTATTGTTGCCTTGGTGGTATCTGCTTCTTGAGAAAGACCAACGAGCCGATTTACCTCAGGGCAATGTTGCACACCTATATAGCACTAAATCCCCATTACAATCACAGGCTCTAAGCGCAATATAAATGTGCAACATAACATCACCTATGCTCCTAAATTCAGGCAAATTTGCTAACCAAATGTTTGACCATCAAACCTGAGGACATAATCTACCTGGTAGGGAAATCCACTTGTTTCTTGATCTTGGAGCGCATGAGAAAGTTGTGAAAGGAAAAGCGCTTGAGCTGGATGATGAGGGTGTGAGGGAGTCGCCAGATGGCCATCTGCTTGCTGGCTTCCACATGCTGCTTGCAGGCAGGGCAGTACCTGGCAACCGAAGAAAAATAAATGACATGGAGGAGCAGAAGATGGAGGTGTACTGTATTGGAGAAAGAATGCAGTGAAAGAAATAGAAGAATTGAGTTGGAGCTGGCGATGGAAATCGATGACAATAAAAGAGAAAATCATATGGACACAGTGCTGAGATGAGTCAAAGTCATAGAAAAAAAGGGGAAAAAAGGGGAGAAGGTTGAAAGTCATCCGAGGAGGGATTTGACCCGGGGCCTGCGACAGCATCAATTGCCAGGCCACCACTAGGACAACAAGCCTACCAAATGAGCTATCTGCTAATTTCTATGACTCATCTTGGTAATGTGTCTATACCATTCATTTTCTCTTGTTGTCAGTGAAAGAAATAAGTGAATTGTGAAGAAAATATGTAAAAGCTTCCAGTGTTCAATATCCCACATTTGGCTCAGCTCCCAGTTGCCTCTATTTTGGATATACTAAGTTAAAGAGACAATAGTCCACCCCAAGAAAGACATATGATTTAAACCTTTTTTTGATAATTACAATTACATAGGTAGCTGAGCATGACAATCTGATTTTGCCAACTACTGAAGCGGTATGGAATAATGGGCACTTGGCAAAAAATGTTCAGTCTTTAAAAAAAGGGTCTTTCCTGATCATTTTGCTTTTTAAATTATTCAGATAGCTTAATGAGCACCTGATTAATGAAGTTACAAAATTGGTGCTGATCGATAAAGCAAAAAATAAAGAAAATCAATATTGAAGTTTCCTCTTTCATTTACAAAAGTGTAGAGATGGACATCTATTGTCCACCTCATCACTGGATATGCCTTCCTTTTGCTCTAAATCAAGTAATGCTGGGGGAGGTCCATTGACTCATTTCTAGAAGCTAGACTTGCAATTCAAGCCCATTTAAATTTAATTCATCTGTCCAACATATTGTTTCTCTTTGTCGTCCTTAGAAACTGCTTCCTCTGACAAGTTTAATTTCAATTGTAAACAAATATGGCAAATAAAATTAAGTAAAATCTTGGCACAAGTAACTAAAAGAGATAATTTCATTGGTTGAAGGATGAAAAGCTTAGAAAGACCTGAGCTATGAAATGCTTAAAGCTGCCACAAAGAGCACATTCTTTTGTATAGAGACAAGCCTTTCAACCATGTGTAATGCGTGTATGTTGGAGTAAAAAGAGTCTGCCAAAGCAGTGATGAGTGTGAAATAAAAAAAAAACAGTGCATTTTTAAAAACCAAACAAGACAAGGTTAAGAAAAAGATACAAAAAGAAATAATTATAATATGATTTGAAATTGAATCTTGAATGGTTATGGTTAGCAGAGCTTTTGAAGCCATTACCCATTTTGACCCCAGAAATGACTGTCTAAAATAGCCCCAGCTCATTTCGATTCCTCTCTGTGCAAAGTGCCCAGTTTTCCTAGATTGCCTCACATTTTGTTAAACGAGAAATTTGTTTTCGAAATCCCTAAAACCCTATTTTTAAAACAGGTTCTTAATTGACAAATGAAAACAAGGACTTCCTTTGATGAGATATTACTGTTACCTGATGACTTCCTTTGATGAAATATTACTTTTAACTGACTTTTTTTTTTTTTGGTATAATTTGGGTGAGTTATTTTTATACTGTTTTTGTTTCTTTTTTTGACCCCAGAAATGACTGTCTAAAATAGCCCCAGCTCATTTCGATTCCTCTCTGTGCAAAGTGCCCAGTTTTCCTAGATTGCCTCACATTTTGTTAAACGAGAAATTTGTTTTCGAAATCCCTAAAACCCTATTTTTAAAACAGGTTCTTAATTGACAAATGAAAACAAGGACTTCCTTTGATGAGATATTACTGTTACCTGATGACTTCCTTTGATGAAATATTACTTTTAACTGACTTTTTTTTTTTTTGGTATAATTTGGGTGAGTTATTTTTATACTGTTTTTGTTTCTGGGAAACAGAATTGGGAGACAGGCCATTTTTTTTAAAATTTTTATCATTTAGAAAAAAAAAATAAGCAAGACTGTTGGCATAACTGCCAGATTCATCAGGGAAAACAAAGTTTCTTTAGCTGCAGCACTTTCGTGCCCCCAGGTGGACAGGCCAATTTTGTAAAAAAAAAAAAAAATGTAATAAGCTAGACTGTTGGCATAACTACCAGCCTCAAAATGTAGGGGGAAAATATAATGTTTCTTCAGAGTTGGCATACAAGCAGCAACACTGACCAGGCTTCCTCTGGCCTCAGGATCTCCGGCTCGGTGAAGAGTTCCAGACATTGGTGTAGGCTGGGCTTGCCAGAGGCTGTAATAAAAGAAGGGAAGGGTGAAAACAGAGGGAGGATAGAGGGCAGAGGGTCATTTGGGGGTTGGGGGGGGGGGGTGGGGAGAGGTGGATGGGGACAGATTGGAGGGAGGATAGAGGGAGGAGGAGAGAGGGGGACAGAGGAAGGATACGGGGCAGAGGGTCATTTGGGTGGGGGGGAGGGGGGAGCAAAATTAGAAAAAATATGTCATCAAGATGTAGGTTACAGGATTGACAGGACGTGCACTGATTGCCGGCAGCTTTATACTTGAATGACTACTATATGTTTCACTTGTTTTCCCATATTTTTTATCTCCAATTGCACAACTGCATATCATTGACCATTGTAATTAATGTAAACTTTTTTATAAGCACCAACAAGCAATTTTTTAGTTTTAAGTGGACATGGGTGCTGTACAAATGTATATATTCATTCATTTATTCAATATTTAATCTTCGCATAAAGCTGCCTACAAGATCTATTTGAATTTGTGGACTGGCAGGATGTCTTTACCGACTACTCCCTTAGTACTCTGAACATGGCAGCCTTTCATGTTCTGCGATACACTGAGACAAATTCTTTCACTTAAATCCTAATTTCTACACAAACTGTTGTATTGTTTTAATCCAAATCATTTCACGGTTTTAGATAACATTCACAACGCATCACTGATAACAATGGAATTGTAATATTGAGTATCATAATGATTTTGCAGCAGGTCAAATTTGCAAAGATTTCTTTTTCCCCTTAGGTTTCTCTATGGGCAGGCCAAATTTGCCTTAAGAAGGCTGTTTGGCAATGAAGTAAATCGTCACCCATTAAGGGAATGGCTGGTGCTCATGACAGCACTGCAAGACCTGATAGACTAGACTCGAATAGATACTCATTTGGTTGCCGTCAGATTGTATTTGTGATAGAACTATTTGTTTCTGTCTGTGTTTAGTGCATGTACTTGTATATGTTAGACAATCTATAGAAGCCATTTATTATTATCATGATTATTATTAATTTATTATCACTATTATTGCCATGATAAACAATTTCATCTATTTACTTTTTTTCACCATATCACCCTCATCGTGTAAGTAGTCTGCACCATTTCTATACACATTATAACTGCAACCTGCTTCAGTATAATTTATTTAGTACTTTACGTTTCTTTATCCTGTTGTGTTCGAACGTTTGTTTATTTTTTGCATTATCTAGCGTAAATGTTAAACAACACTTTCTCCAGTGACAATTATAATTATTTTTTGAATAATTACTATTATCATTATTATTACTACACATTTTCATCCAGACTTACCGTTGTTGACGCTGTGCCAGTCGTCCATTTCCTTAGCCTCCTGGGAGATGCATCACAAGCACAGGAAGACAGAATCGGGAGTGAATATCAATATATTGTATTAGGGGATGATATCATATTCATATTAACTCTTTGTCCCTGAAGGGCCACTTACAACGGACTTCAACACAAAAATAAAAAAAGAAGGCAAAAATTTCTGGCCACGTCTGCAACAGCCAGGCTCAAACCTGGTGTAAATGACTCACTTTATAACCTGAATTTTAGCCCTAACAAGTTATATTGTTAGATGTGATTGTGATGCTGACAGATGTAAATAATTTCCGAAAGGATTAATAAAGTATACATTATCATCATCATCATCATTATTATAATTATTATTATTATTATCATCATCATTATTATATGTGTGTAGCTCACCAGGTCCCTGGCTTGAACCAGCACACAAGAAGAGGGCTGCCTCTCATCATTCCTCCAGTCCAAAGCCAGACACCGACAGCTGCTTAGCTCCAGGGGCACATCCCCTACAAACAGAGGTACCCAGGTCACATTTGTTGGTTAAGGTTATAGTATTGTCACACTTAGGTCTAAAACAGCCAGTGAGAATGATAAATTAATTGCCAACAAATGAACTAGTATAATTATTTTTAACAAACTCCCTTTTTTTTTTTGTCACCCTGTATTTGATCACCACTGTGATGAAAGAATGGCATGTAAATTTTTTTTAAAAACATCCATTTGATCAATAATGAAAACATCTTTCAGGAAAACAAAGTCATGCTCAAATTTCTTCAATTTTCATTCACCCC
This sequence comes from Melibe viridis, assembly GCA_039654465.1. Taxonomy (NCBI): domain Eukaryota; kingdom Metazoa; phylum Mollusca; class Gastropoda; order Nudibranchia; family Dendronotidae; genus Melibe; species Melibe viridis. Next base: position 10,241 of record JBCIKM010549284.1, on the reverse strand, counting down.
ATCATGAAAAAGCATGGATTAGTTACAGAGGGTCAATAGTTATTGTTTGCCTATTAATTGCATTCTGGACAGCTAAAAAACAAATATAGTCCTTAATGGGTTTTTGTTACTTCTCTTCCATAATTGTAATGTTATCAACAGTCCTGTGACTTGCCTAGCATCACATAAGGTTACAGAACAAAACTTTAAAATAAAAGTCGTCACCCAATTGATAACCAGGGAATGATAGTCAACAGAAGCAAATGGAGAGGTTGTCCTCTAGCCTCTCCGTACCTCCTCACCCTCCAGGGTGACATGTTCCACCTCCCCCTCCCTCCTTTATTCATTTCCTAGATACCTCTAGGAATACACCCTTGCCCTCTGACCTTTGTCCTCCAGCCTCTCTGCCCCCCGGATGCCAACCCCCTCCAGGGTCACAGGCTCCATGTAGAAAGTGGGTGTGGCACCCCAGGTTCTCTCTGGCTCCCAAGATGGCACCCCCAGTACTTGAGACGTCGGCAAAACACGTTCCGCCTGAGGGATAGAGGAGTAGTTAAATGTACACAATAGACAAAAAATACACAGCAGACGTTACAATAAAATCTCACTGTGCAACCATTGACTAAAATGCCAACCTCACATACTGGCTACTTCCTTGATGTACAAACAAAAACTGTTGCACACGATCATATTGCAGTTGTAGCTCGACTCAACTTCCTCCAAGATCAACAATGAGGCCTGCAACAAAGGTTTATTGCTGCAAGGACATGAATAGGAAAGGATCTCAGTGCCCAGACCCAAACGCCCTGAAAATAATTTTTTTTTTTTTTTAAATCCAACTGGGATCTGCAGACAACTTCAAGCAACTCTCAGAACTGGCCCAAGACAGGACAAATGGAGGAAGCTGGAGGCTGAGATAACTACAGCTGCCAAGGCATCCTTGATGGATGACTGGGAAGCGGAAGGCTTCTTCATTCATTTATTTCATTCAAAATAAAGAGAGGGAGAAGAAGGCAGGCACTTCACACAATAAGGCCCTAACTCTGATCAAAACATAGAAATAATGAGAAATATAGACACGAGTAAAAAATTTTTTAAAACCCAGCTTTTGAGATTATTCTACATATCATCAGCATCCTCTATACTCGTGTCCTGAATGAGAGACAGTTAAGGCAAATGGTTGGTTCGTAAGCAAATCTATACAATTGTTATGTCTGGAAGTTTATCCCCAAGCTACAGGGATATGTTGAATATTATAAAAGAATGAAGTACAACCAGTGAACATGACAGGAGAGACAGAAACTACTTTTTTACATGACATGTGTGGTATTTAAACACTCACAATGGCAGGATTGTAAAGAGTTAATTCAGAACATAGGTATAGGGCAGAGGTTTCAAAATCCAATGGCAGATGTGGTAGGAATTGAGAACAGAAATAGAGTGAGGTGTAGACATACAGACATATAAAGGTATAGAGAGAGCCACAGAGGCTACAGAGGAGCACAGAGAGATTTATTAGTTGTTTGTTTGTTTATTGGTGGTTTTTGGAACCCACAACACACCCTGGTCATAGAGGGGCCCTGGGATGTAAGATGATAGGTATGTTAAAAGAGAGAACGGGTCATACTGCAAACAGCAGAAAGATGCAGAGAGATGATTTACACTAAAAACAAATATCATTATCTTTTATATATAACACCACTTGATGCCACAGAGAGACAATTTTCAATGACAAATAAATATCGTCTATGCAAACAAAAATAAGCAAAGTGGCCACCATCGTTTACAGCAAAATGGTCCAGGAAGACTCAGGATCTTTAAACCTCCTTTGTGTACAAAAGTACTCAGTGCGTGACAGAGAGGGAAAGGGAGGATGTCCAACCTTGCTGCTGCTGATGCTAGTCCCACTGCTGCAGGCAGATTCCACCCCACTGTCCACACTACTGGGGCTCTTGGCTGCGGCCGCCAGGGCCTTCCCATCATCCACCAGGGCACAGACGTCGTGGGTAATGCTGGGACTCTTGGCCGTCAGCTGGCTGTCTGCTGGGTCTGGAATGATGGTGGGGTTGTTGGGACACACAAGTGGGTTTGGGGAAAGGATGTGAAATTTCATTTGTTATGACCACTACTAGAATTAACATTTTAAAAATTTGTTTATTAATTTATTCATTGAAAAATTTTGTCTACTTATTTATTGATTTATCTATCTATCTTTTAATTTATTTCTTAGGGGGGAGGCGGGCTGTTATTCATAATAATAATATATCTATCATTAGCTATCCAACTAGAGAATGAATGTCAAAATTTTCATCTATCTTCTGACTTGACTACAATACAACAAAAAGTTGCTTTTTCATTGCAAGAGATAGCAAGGGAGGGAGAGAGAAGAGATAGAGAGAAAGAGATAAAAAGACAGACAGACAGACAGACAGAGACATACAGAGAGAATGTGTGAAAGAGGGCTGTTGACAGGGCAATATTACCATAGAGACCAGCAGACTGGGCGGCTGCGGCAGAGGTGGTGGCTGTGCCCTCCAGCGCAGGGTCATCCAGGGTCTGAGGATCTGATTGGTCACCGGTCAGGGTGCAGGTGGAGCTGGCAGAGGACAGACTGTCCAAGCTGTTCAAGCTGCTGCACGACTGGCTCAGAGAGGAGTTTAGGTTGGTGGGAGGGGCACAGGGGGCAGAAGGGGCGGGGCTTGCCGATTTGGCCACGCCCTCTGTTGGTTTGATTGGTGGCTGGAATAGATTTACTGAGAACCTGAGGAAAGATAGGCAGATCAAGAGAGGGTACAAAGAAATCGATTAGAGTCTGAAATGGTATGGAGGAATGTGAAAGTCACACAGTATTTGACTCAACCAAACGTTTCTATTGAGTATACTAAGAAACAAGGCACAAATATAGTTTTTGTCCCATTAAAGCTGCCAACACAAAATTATGTTAAAGCCAAGCCAGTCTCTTTGCTCCCCTGGAAATTTTTTGAAAATAAGCCTTAAAAAACAGTCATTTGGGCAGAAACAACAACCACAAAGGCAGGGAGGGAGCGGCAACAAAAAAAGGTGGAGGTCCACCTAGAGGAAACTACTCAGCCTGTCTGACCACTGATGTAGATGAGTCTGTATGTGGTGAATGTGAGACAGTGGTATGGCTGATTGGCCTGGGTGCCTACCTGGCAAATCCCTCCATGGTCTTGACCAGTGTGCTGTAGGTGGCACGTGAGGCGGGCATGGATATGATGAAGGGACATCCAATGGGCTCTGGGCTGGGGCCACAATGTGTCTTGTGGCTGGTCCAGTGGTTGCGCTGACATGACCTGCAGGGGTGGGGTGGAAGGGGAGAGAAGAGAATAGTTGTATATTTTAAAAAGTGTATTACTGAGGAAGTGAATAAAAGAGGAGCAGGCACTGGTAGTGGATGAAAATGAATAGCAAATAGTATCGACACAGTGCCGAGGTGAGTCAAAGCCATAGAGAGAAAGGAAATAAGTTCAACGTTTTTTTTTAACAAAAATAACAAAAGTAATCAGAATTAAAAAATATATCAAGAGTCTAAATCCATTTAAAAGCACAAAATTTTGTGTTTGTTTATTGCCAGTTTTATAAGGACTTTTAATACACGAGGGTAATTGAGTTGACTGAGGAGAAAATAATAGCATTACCGAAAGGAGCAGATATGAACCCTATCAGAGACATCTTACATATTTCAGAAAAAAAAAAGCCAAGGAAAACAAAAACAGACAACAGCCATGCACTTTTTAAAGAAATGAAGTTATTAGATGCAGCAAAAGGCTGCAAAATTTGTTAATTTATTGATGATTTAGTGCCACAAGACACACAAAGACAAAGACAAAGGAGACATTGGCATAGAAAAGTTTGTGTAATGCAGGAAATTGGGTTTGAAGAAACAACAATTTTGAATAGATAAATAACACCCACAATATTCTCCATACTAACCAGATGAAACAACCACAATTGGGTGCAGTGTTTGTCTTTTCCTTTTTCTTAAAATTTCTTGCCAGGTTGTTTACTGACCATGAACATGGTTAAAAAAAAATATTGAACAAAGACAAAGCATTACATAAAAAAATAGTTTTTATATTTGGCCCGTCCGCCTGCAAACACCAAAGTGCCGCAGTCTCAGCCCCCATGAAGGGAATATTATTTGATGAACTTACAATCAATGCCACCAGTAATCACTATTGTTGTCCATGGTGAACAGAGATAGTCCCAACCAGGGTTCAAACCCATGCCCCTCGGCATTTGGTTTAAAATCTTGGATCACCATACATATTAAAACTTAATAACAGGCAATCAAGTCACGCTAACTTCAAGGCAAGAGAATAACAATCTGGCCATAAAACCTGCCCGCCTCCAGTCTTTGAGGTAAGTAAGGCAGATAACCATGCGTTCTTCGTTCCTGTCTGTCTGTGATGCTGTCGGTCAATGAAAACAACACAGGGCCCTAGACTGGCCTGTCTGTGCTTTTTAAGTGAAATCAATAAGATTAAGTCTCGTATTTTGCTATCATGTCTATTTTAGCCCATTGAGTCATGTTGGGGAAGTTTGCGAAGCAGGTCTGGGGAATTCACCACCCAAGACAGCGTTCATTTTCCAATTGGAAAATACGCAAAGGGGATTTTTTGTTTGTTGGTGTTTGGTTTTTTGTTTTGTTTGTTTGTTTTTTTTTGGGGGGGGGGGTGTTGTTTGTTTTTGTTTCTTCTTGGTTTTTTTCTTTTAATTTTTTGTTTTTTTGTTTGTTTTATTTTTATTACACAGGAATGATGATGGTAATGATGATGATGATGATGATGATGATGGTGGTGGTGATGGTGATGATGAGGATGATGAGGAGAAGGATGATGATGAGGATGATAGGACTGGTTAATAATGTCTACTGCTGTGCTCCAAGGAATATCATGCTGGCACATTGTCAACAGCTGATGCTAATAAACTCTTCCACAGATTATTCCAACAATAGAGGGGGGAATGGTTGGCTGGCGAATTTCCACGACTGGCAAATTTCCCTGCCTTTACTCTAAGACCAGCATGGAAAAGATGAAATAAAGATAAAATTCCCTTTACTCATCCCACAGTGGAAATTTATTTCTCAGGTCTGTCCCAATGGAAAACTGGGACAACCCAGACAGCAGCCGTAATACAGTGCTGTAGAGTGGTTGGCAGAATGGCACCAGCAGGAATCAAACCCAAGCTCCTCAGGATGGGAGTCTGACACATTACCAACAGAGCCGTCTAGCCCTCAATGATTGGTGATAAGCAAACCCTGACAATCTTCCACTCACCGATCACAGTAGCCAACTTTGTAGCACTTGGAACACCTCTTCAGGGCAGCAGTGCCGTCAGCACACAGCCTGTGGCAAAAGGCACAGCGCATCTGTAGCTCTGTGGGGAACAGTGTGCGCTGCCAGGAGGACATGGAGGGAAGGAAAGGAACAAAATTATTGTGTTAATTGTCAAAAAACATAAGTTCATTAATAGAATATAAAAGAAAAGAAAATTCAGGAGGTTTTCTTGCATACTATGCTGGATTACTGTCAATGCCACGCGTCGTTAATTTGGAATAATTTTTTTTTTTTTCTGCAGGATATCAATATTCAGACAGCAATTATCTAGACTGCATTTGGTTGAATTGGATTAATATCAACAAATGGAAAAGAATAATACCACACTTCACCATTTAAGTGTTTTCTTGCCCAATGACTATTACTATTTTAAGTACTGGAATGAAGGAATGAATGTGCTCATCCCTGTTTACTAATAAATCCCCCCACCCCCTTAGCGCATGCACACACACACACACACACACACACACCATAGGGGAATATAGCCCACAAAACCCTTCACTCACCTGGATGACTGGGATCTCCAGCACCTCCTCCCCTGCCAGCTCCTCTGACAGTACTTCACACCTAGAACACACACATACACACACAGACAAAGACATAAAAATACAGCACAACACAAGAAGACATGGAGAAGTGCTCCATTAATACAGGAATTTTAACAGCTGCATGCTTGACAAACTACGAGTAAAATTATTGTTAGTAATAAAGACGTGAAACCAAATGGAAAATTGCAACTGGTTAAGGGCAATAAAGATATTATAATCATTATTATAAATGCATCTAAAAATGCTCCTTTACCAACTGCCTTGGTTTAGGTTATACGTTGTAATCAAACTCCCTAACAAAAACGTCAATGTGTCACAAAACCACAGAAAGAATAACAGGAAGTTTAGGTGTCGTCCAAAGTGGTGGATGGCTCAGTGGATAGGCTCACCATCCAGGCAATAGCCAGGCAACAACTGCCTTGGATGGCCCCGTGTTCAATTCCCATTTAAGCACTCCTATTTTTTCCTTCTTTTATTTTTTTTTCATGGCTTTGCTTCATCTCAGCACTGAACCGATACAATTTTCTTTGATCATCATCTAATTCCAGTCCCAGTTCCTTCTTACAAAAACATCACAATCAACCTTATGTTGTCCTTCTCCCCTCCATCCATCCTAATCCACTCTGCTCCCCTCCACTTGTCCACATCCACTCCACCTGTCAACGATCTTCTCCTCTCTGCCTCGTCCACCCATCCATATCCACTTCACCTGTCCACAATCTACTCAGCTCTACTCCCCTCCACCTGTCCACAATCTACTCCACTCTGCTCCCCTCCACCTGTCCACAATCTACTCCACTCTGCTCCCCTCCACCTGTCCACAATCTACTCCACTCTGCTCCCCTCCACATGTCCACAATCTACTCCACCCTGCTCCCCTCCACCTGTATCCATGTCCACTCACCCGATGATGACATCTTTGGGTTCCACGTGAGCCAGCGAGGATCCAGCCAGGAAAAACTTGTGGATCTTCCCCTTATAAGCCTCAAACACACGGATCTGCAAAGATAGAAATGTGTTACAACATCTCTGTAACTTATTCCATTAAAGATCTCAAGTAAATTGTTTCAGAACCATTGAAAATTGTCTATAGGGCTAACTTAGGTGTTGCGATTAGGATAAATCATTGTCCTGTTCCAGCGTTCTGAAAACTACGAGACTACTCCAAGCAACATTTTAACTTTATGACCACTGAAAATATCTAAAAGCACAGTTCTGTAAATTTATGAAAAATAAATGTTATGCCTACACCATGGGTGCCAGTATCTCAAGATTCCTGCAAACCCACCTCGGAATTTGTTAAATTCCTGCAGGAGCAGTGAGCATGAATAAAAAAACACATAAAAGATAGCTGCCAGCGAGATTCTTGCAAATAAAATTCGGAACAATTGAAATTCCAGTTTGTGGGTAAAATCCTGGAATCTGGCACCCATGGCCTTTTCGACAGAAAAGAAAGAACTGAAAGAAAGTGTAACATTATTTGTAGTCATCAACACAAAATGCTGGTCTCATGCAGATCAATATTTGTTTGTTTGTTTGTTTATGATTGTTTTAGAGCCCCATAACACACAAGGGTCGTGGAGGAGTCCAGAGGTAAGCAAGATGATGGATAAGTTCATTTTTTCAACCCAACCCAAACATGAAATCCCAGTCAGTGCCCATTAGTGAAAAGATCAATAGTTACTCTGGGTTGAATTTCTTGACCATAAGTTATGACAAAACTTTTAGCCACAATAGATCTTAGTAGAGAAAACTTACCATATTCATAAGAGAAATATTTGTCTCATTGAAAATACAAAATTTGGAAATAATTTGACTGGACACAAAAAATTGAAATGGAACTCCCAACACACAATATCTAAGAGTCAACAGGTTTATAAGAGGTAAGAGAAGCTGTGTGTGTGTGTGTGTGTGTGTGTGTGAGTGTGTGTGAATGTGTATGTGTGTGCGTGCATGCATGTGTGTGTGTGTGTGTGTGTGCCTCAGACTGACCTGCTGGGGCGCCACCAGAGTCTTGAGGGCCAGTGCCTCCACCAGCTCCTCCACTCGGCTTTCCTGACCCACCTGGATGTGGAACTGGACACAAGGGGGAGGGGGATGGTAGAAGAAAAACACAAATTAGATGATAGGTACAAGCACAAAGCTCATGGTGCTGGTGGTGGTGATGATTGTCACGACACGGGGGTATTTTTCTTCTGGAAACATTAAGAATAAAGCTCAATATTTTTTAAAAACTGAACTTCACACCATCAGTGCCCAGTACAGATAATGTCAGTTATTCTCCTAACCTCCCCACTGCCAAACACAAACACACACACATATGATGGTTATGCGTTCAAATAAGAAATAGTAAAAAGAGAGAAAAAATTCCAAGCTGGTCACAACCCATATATTTTAACGAAAAAAATAACTAAGTGAACAAACTCACATTGAAAGGAATGAAAAACAGCCTTTAATAAAAACAAAACAAAAAAACCAGCAGAAATCTACCGATCAGCTTCAGATTATCACAAGACTAAATACATACTCACTCCACCCCCAAAAATACACACATACAAATAAAAACAACACCAGCAGCAGCAGCAGCAGAACACAAACCAAGAAACAATCATATTGAGAGCATTGAGAAAACAGACCATATCATGAAAATAAATTATGAATACAACATGCTCAAAAGAATTGAAAATTGCAAATGGAGTATAAGAAGTCAGGACTTCGTTTATTTAGGTTTCGAATAATCAGCAAACTAAATTTCAGACGAGGATACAGATTTTGCAAGGCACGACAAGTAAAGCTTTTGCAATGTTGAAAGAGGTTTGGAGATAAAAAAAAATTAAGGCAAAAATAAAACCATTATTACTCAAAAGTAAAGTGTTCTCAGTATTTTTATACGGCAGTGAATGTTAGAGGGTGATATCCAAAATAACAAGCAAATTAGAACAAATGTCTGACAAAATCAAGAACCCTGAAAGGAAGAAGAGGAAGCAACAGTGAAGCAACAATGATAAAAAGGCAAAGACGGAATTGGTTGAAGCAGTTTGCTAGAATGGAAGCAAGTTCTGTGCTGAGAACAGCATTCCGATGGATGGTTGATAGTCAAAGAAGAAAAGGCAGATGGTGAAAGAAGAAAAGACAAACAGAGAAACCTGGAGACGCACCATGCAGAAAGAACTGAAAGAAGCTAAGCAGAGATGGAATAACACAGGGGTCCTAGTGACTGACAGACAAGTTCAAAGGCACAGGTGAATTCCTTTTATGAACACACCAGCAGGTTAAATGAGGATTAAGTAAGTGTGTGGAGAGACCCCACATACAACAATATATAAAATAAGCACCGAAGCCTTACCCGATGCGGTTTCTTGTGGAATTCTTTCCACATGAAGGTGACAGGAATGATCTTCTTCTTCTTGGGCAGCGGCACCGACAGGTACAGGAAGGGATCAAAGGTGATGGACACCTGGAAAGGTCAGAGGTTACAAGAAGTAATTAAGGGTCTATTGTGATGGGTACCTGAAAAGTCAGGGGACACACTCTTATGATACAGCAAAGACAAAAGACAATTCATCAATAGTCTGCTTTCAGCAAATCATCACTATCAATGATAGCGAGTTTGCAGGGTACTAACTTGGTCATTCAAGATGGCACCAATTTGCAGGGTCCCCACCAAATCCTTGAAATATTTTTTCAAGACTTCAAAATCTTTCAATATAAATCACACTTACGCATGCCTGATTATTGTTTGTGAACTGCTTGTTTTAAGGTTCATTAACAAACTCAACATTTCAATGACATGGTATCTTAACAAACATTGAGTCAAGACAATTGACGTGACAGTGAGGGGCCAAACATCTCCCTGTATGGTACACACAGTGCCAAAATTTAATAAAATGTAGTTATCAATTTATACAGTGCCAAATCCACACAAAGAGCTCAAAAGTGTGTACAATGGTATAATCACGAATGAGCCACGGTTTGCGATTTATTGTAGGAACACCATGCTAAGCTGCTAGTAGCACAACCCTCCACACTTAGCACAAGTGAATCATTTTTGTAGGGAGAAATTTAGAATAGCAATGAACATGAGCGAGCTATCCAAGCAGACCCACCTTGCCACACTGAGGACAGATCAACTTGGACTTGTACTGCCCCTGGAACAGGTCCACCACCACTGAGTCGTTGCGTTGCTTGAACTGGCTCCACGCCTCCTCAGCTACCACCTGCAATAGATGGAAGAAAGGGCAGGGCAAGTATGGACAGGTATGGGTTGAGGTCAAGAGAGAGCATGGGTGAAAGCGGTCCCAGGCCAATTGGCCTGAAAATTCCTTCCACATCACTTGATAAGCCTGCAGACCTT
>JBCIKM010549174.1:2348-17561 GCA_039654465.1 Melibe viridis | reverse complement strand
CACCCGCTGCCTTTGGAGGGTTTTCACCTCCTGCCGGCCCGCAGGGGACGTATTATATTCCCCGGGTCCCCACGGGGGAGAGAGAGAGAGAGAGAGAGAGGCAGACAGAGAGAGAGACACACACACACACACACAAATTATTGAGGGAGGGAGAGAGAGAGAGAGAGAGAGAGAGACACACACACAAGCACACATAAGTTTACAGACAAGCACACATAAGTTTAATCAGAGTGTCACAAAGTGTGAAATCTGTGTACATCAATTTCACACTTATTTATCTTTCTCACTGCTTAAGGGCCATGAAAAATTGAACAACAGAGTACAAATGACTGCATGAAACATTTAATACACTTAAGTTTGAACATGGAATTGATTACATGAATGAATGAATCAATGTATAATATTTACAGTGGGTGAATGTTCACAAAATGTGGACTATAAAATCATCAGGAAAAAAAAAAATTAAAATTAAAGTAATACTATAAATAATAATAATAATAATAATAATAATAATTCATAATCTTCATTCATCAAAAGCACCTCCATAAGCATGGCAGGCAGGCCGAGCTACAAAGGGGATTCACAATCCACGGGTCTGTGTAAACGTTTGGCAATTGATCTTCAACAACCGTTTCCTGACATTGAATTACATCAACTACTGAACTTGGCATCTCTGACCCTTGGTCAGGCAGCACTCACACAGATGATAAAAAAAAAAAAAAATAAAAAAAAAAAGTTTAACACGCTACAACGCAGATTGCAAATATAACGAAAAGCGTTTCTGTAGTTTCAACTTTGCCCAAAAACATAATAGGTTTCTCAAAAAAAAAAATGAAAAAAAAACAACCATATATTACAATAGAACACTTTACAAAACTATGGTAAAATGTCAAAACAATAATAATCAAATGGACCACGAGTCGCTTGTGTTTTTTGTAATACGTATCAAACTGTACAACATGAACAAGGACAAAGACAACGACGATGAAATGGTGGTTCATTTACAAGTAATATCTCCATACAAAAATAATTCCAGGTTTCACAAATAATAATAATAGTGATAATAATAATAATAATAATAATAATAATAATAACTGTAACAATAATATTCATAACAGAGAAATCATCATTCCATTGCTTCAGTAAAACCCTGAGAGATGGTCGGTCAATGTGTTTCATGTGTCATCATAGGGACGTGCAAGTCATTGACGACATCACGTATAAAAACACTATCTTAACAATGTGACAAAAATTTTTCTAATATTTTTTTTTTTTTTAGAAATAATAAATACAATATAAATATAAATATATAAATTATTTTACACCCCAGCACGTATGTACGAATGAATGTGTATGCTATAATAATATTCATCAACAACAAACAGAGAGGAGTTGAAAAACATGGTATAGGAAGGAGGAATGGAGGAAGGGAGGGAGGGAGAGAGAGGGAAAGAGATCAGAAGTCTGCAGAATAGAAGAGAGTTTGTCAAACTGTGTCACATGACCATAAGAAAGAAGTCATGTGACAGTCAGGTGAGAGAGGGTGTCTTAAGACTTCCAAAGAGAACATTCCAAAAATGAAGAGGGAAAAGAAGAGAGGTTCATCAGAACTGTAGAATAGAATGAAGAGGGGGGAAGGACCAATTTGTTTTTTAAATACTTCAGTGTCCATGAAAACTCAGCCAATCCTTGACCAACACAAGGGTCTGTCTGATAAGTACATCAACCTTATGTTAAAAAAAAAAAAGAAAAAAAGAAAATACAGAATACAGAAAAAACAAGAGTAAGAAAATATTTGTCATGAATTCCAAACAAATTGATTAAAAAGTGTAAGAAGATGAACAAGCATCGGTGAGGTGGGGTTGTGTGGTCTCCACAGCAAACCATTGAGAAAAAACAGTAATGAATAACTCACAAATGACGAAAAACCTTTGGCCTTCAATTACCATTGCCCGTCACCTCTCCCACTCTCTCTATATTCACATTCTGCCGGTCCACTGTGTGCCACTGAAACTGAAGCTAGAACGATAAGTTAGTAAAAATCACTCAAAGATCTAACTTTTCCGTACGGAGGGAAGGAAGAGGGTTAATAAGGGTGGTTTGTAACCTATTAGTTCTCTACAAGTATGTGGCTGAAGTGCCTAACACGCCTACCTAACGCAGACTCACACAAAGCCAAAAAATGTCTATTTTTAAGGCATTTCCTTTTACTTTTATTTTAAAAACTAAAGAGCTGTTCTATTTCCTGATGGCCTTTTTTTTTCTATTGTCATTATCCACTTCAATGAATTGGTTTGTTTTGGGGTTTTTTGTTTTTATTTTTTCTAAAACACAGAAGCCCTTTTTCACCATGGTGCACCCAAAACTTATTCTTCAAATTCAATTCCTTTATTGCTGTATAAATAAGTGACGATGGTATATTAAGAAACTGTTCGATAAAAAACAAAGCCAAGAGTTTTGTTTGATCGGCTCAATGGGAATAACATGAACAAACAATAAATAATATGGTGGATTGCCGCTGAGTTTTGAAAGGAAAATATAAAATCATCTACTCGAAGGAACAACTCAAACAGTCAATTCAGACTATGCCAAACTTAGGAACATCATCAAAATACCATGAAATCAAGCAGACAGGAGATCACATGAACATGAAATCAAGCAGACAGGAGATCACAAGATCATGAAATCAAGCAGACAGGAGAAAAGTCAGCTACAAAAAGGAACAGGAAAACTAAAAATGGGACCCATAACCAGTATAAAATAAAAGAAATGAAAACTGTACAAACTTTAAAAGAATATACTTTAAAAAGATGAAACTTCGTAAAGAAGATTTTTTGATTTTAAAAAGAGAAAGAGAACCAGAGAGATAAAATTTGACATTCACAACGGGAATCAAAATGACAATACAATCCACTGACATTTCCACGAAATCATATGAAATTACAGGTGTACATCATGATAAGAAAGGAATGACTTCTTCAAGGGTGTTTTACTTTCACAGACAAGTTCTGGGTATCCAGACAGGGGAAGACAAAACAAACAAACAAAAAATTAAAAAAAAAAAAAAAAAAAAAAGAAAAGAAAAGATTGATAAAATTTCTGTTTCCAGCATTGGTAAACAATTAGATATCCATTCCTCCAACAGACAAAAAAAGGGGAGGGTGGAGGAGGGATCGGTAAAAAAAACAAAAAACAAAGATGAGCTGTGACAAAAAGAAGAAATGCCTTTTTTTCTTTTTTAAACGACCCACACTTGCACAAAAAAAAAAAAAATAAAAAATAAAAAAATATCACAATCCCCACAGGCACACACACTAAAAAAGGAATTAAGGAATTAAAAAAAAAACCTGCTAAAAACTCACTGGCCTATTGCAGTCCATTCAAATTCCAACAAAAAGTTTTCATGTTGATTGCCAAGGCCTCAGCAATGACTTGCATCGTGTTTAAATTACCAATACAAATGACTAGAACCAAAGCAAGAGAAAAAAACAATTGGGTGACAAAAATGCAAAGATCTTCCACGTCCTTTTTCTCCTGCATACTACATCATTGTCAACATTATTCAGTACATGATTTCGCTCTAATCTTGTTAAAAACAAAAACAAAACAAAAACAAAAAGATAGCTGGAGTTCAGGAAATGTGCAGTAGCAAAAAAAAAAAAAAAAAAAAAACCCTTGAGGTGGGAAAAAAATGTTTCAGTCTGTTACATGAATTGATATCAGTCCAGTAAAAAGCATAAAGAAGTAATTTACATGAACAACATATGAGAAACATCAGCATGATTCAATCTAAAAATATCAAAGTTTTTCTTTGGTGAAAAACAAAGAAAAGGAAGGAGGAAAAAAAAAAAAAGAAGAAAAACCCGACGAAACAACACCCAGAAATAAGTGAAAAAAGGAACGAAAATTAAGCGCATCTATTAGAGAACATTGCATCCCCTATAAGAAAAGCGATAATACTGAAACACCAGTAAATAACGAGATGGGCCATGGCATAATCCATGGATTTACCATCAATGACCAAATGTCAAGACTTCTGATTGATGACTCGTCCTCTATGGTAGAAACCAAACACATTCTCCTGACACAAAAGTTCATGAAAGACCCTTCACATTTCAATGTACATATGATGACACACATGCCATTTCTTTAAAATAAAAAGACAATTGGAGAAAAGAAGAAAACAAAAACAGAAAAGAAAAAAAATTATCAAAATGAACAAGTCATAAGTCTACGAGGAAGGGCAAAAGAAGCAAAGCTCACAACCCTAGTATATTCAATGCCACAAAACAGAAAGAACTGTGAAATATGGAAGAGCAATAAAGAGAAGCAGTTTGTCACACAACATACGACAAATGATGGGAGGAGATGGGGGAGGGCGGAGGGGGGTGTCGATCTCAGAAAACATTTTGGAGGGTGGGTGGAGGTTTGTTTTTTAATCACAACAATCATCCCCTTAGAGCACACCAGATACAAAGAGCCCATAGGCTTGAATCAAGGTGCGTCTCAAGAATTCAACGTGCCATTACATAGTATCCATCCAGTCCCAAGGATGTCTGTCCCAAACTGTGTCAGGAATTTCACTTGAGTTTGATTTTTCTTTTCGTCTTAAGTTGGTCGATGAGAAGTAAAAATTGCTTCATTACTGCCACATCCGCTCGTGGTCTTCTTTTTAAAAAAGCAATAGTTCACCAAATGAGAGGACTGGGAGGTGAGGGGAAAAAATTTGTGACTTCAATCATTTGAGTAAAACCAAAAAATTAAGTGTTTACTACCAGTCTGCAAACTTCTTTACTGTGATGATACAAACTGTGTATCTGTGTGTGTGTTCGGAGGGATATAAATTTGCGCCAAATCTTCAAAAACTTCAAATAGGAAACTCATTCTATCAGTCACAAAAACGTTATTTGGAGTCAGAAACATGGGGGGAAAATCCAACGTACTAGACAACATGCGAAAACCTACTCTAATCCAAGTTGAAGAACCTAAACACCTACAATTTTCACTAGGAAACAAGTAGTGCATCAGCTGCCTCTTGACTCATACATTGAATTCTGTTGTGGGCACACACATACCGAATGAACACAGGGTCACAAGCATTCATCTAGTTCCTTGGAGAATTTAACTGCAACAAAACTCACATCCCTCTAGGATGTTTCTACCAAAACAAAATTGGGAAAGAATTCCTTTTCCAAACTTGCAGAACAAATTCAATGACATTTGCGCTAATCTTTTTATAACATTTCAACACACAACCATACACAAAATCCCACTAAAGAAATTTTCATTTTTTTAAACCTCACTCACACAAACACACACGTCCCCTGTTATTAATCCTTATCTGTAGTGGATGGCTCAGCCTCAGGCTTGTCCTTATCCCCACTGCTGGACGCAGTCAGATCTGTGGGAGCTTCTTCTTGCTGACTCGTGTCATCTTTTTCCTCCTTAGGTTGTGATGGAGCAGTTTTGGAGTCCTCAGAAGACTTCACTTCCTCCGACCTCTCTGAGATCTTTTTTTCTTTCTCCTTTTCCTTAGAATCTGTCTTCATCACCCTGTCTTTCAAAGAGTCCAGAATCTTGTTCAGTTTGAGCGAACCCATTATCTTGTTTTTATTAGGAACTTTGAGGTTTGATGAGGATGAAGATAACGAAGACGACAAAGTTGAACCAAGCTTAGATGAAGAAGACGATGATGATGATGATGATGATGATGATGTTAATAATGATGAAGATTCTTCCCGGTTTGATTTCGATTTAGTTTTTGTCTTCAAAGACAGGTCGGTAGCTTCTTCCTGGTTTTCTCGTAGAGACACCGAAGGCGGTGGGTCATGGTGCCGGTGCCTGGATCGGCTGCCATCACTGTGCGAATGCTTTTTAAATGAGAGATCTTGAGCCTGTGAGGAAGGTGAGACGGGAGAGGAGGACGGCCTTGATCTTTTGACAGACAAGTCCTCGACACTGTGCGAAGGCATGAGGGACGAGGAGGATGGCAATTTGGAGGACGATGACGATGACGATGAGGACTGAGGTAGATCTGATTTTGGATGGCTGCTGTGGTAATGTTGAGATCGGTGGTGGTAGTCGGAGTGGTGGTGGTGCTTTCGCTTCTTTTCCGGGTGGGACTGACTGTTGCTTTGATGATGAGAAGAATGGTGATGATGTCGGTGGTGCTTTGATGAACTCCCTTCTTCCCCACCACCACTACTGCTTTCTCCGTTCATGGCAGGGGAGCCGGTGGGTATGAGACCTGGAGGGAGCATTCCAGCTAAGGAGGTGGGCAAGGGGAAATTGGACAGGGAGCCGGACGCAGCGGCTGCCGCTAGAAGCGGGTTGTACATCAAGGGGTTGAAATAAAACGATGGGAAGGACGGGTGCGGAGAAGAGGAAGAAGTAGAATCAGTGCTGGGTTTACTGGACGATCCGCCATCACGACTGCTACTCCCACCATCACCTTTACCACCACTGTCACTCATTTCACCGTCTAACTGCTTGCTACTCTTTCCTTTGCTGGAAGAACCTTCATCCATGCCCTTACTACTCTCGTCGTCTCTGTCCTTAGAGGAGCTGCCATCCAAACCTCCTACTCCACCTGCTGCCAGCTCCATGGCTGCTTTGAGCTCTTTCTCCCTCTCCTTCAGCTCCTCCTCCATGGCTTTGGCCAGGTGCGGTGGGAAGCCTGCCATGCCGGGCAGCCCCAGACCTTGAAGCCCCAGCAGCGGGTTGGCCAGGCCGGGGATACCAGGGATGCCAGCGAAGGGAAGACCCATAGGCACCTTGGGGAAGTTACCAGCTGCTGCCATCAAACCTCCTGGGAAGCCAGACAAAGCGGCCATTGACATACCAGGGAACCCTGGGATTTCTCCGGCACCGGCTCCCAGCAGGCTCTGGGTGTGGAGGTGGTTGGTCGGGTCACGGGGCTTACGTCCTCGGCCAGAGGGTTTGAGAATGCGGTGGTCCATAGACTTGGGCAGGATGCCCTAAAAAAAGAAAAGCAGAAGAAAAATATTAAAAAATGAACGGCAAAAGAGAAACAAGGTTATTAGAACCATTTAAATGTTAAATCAGCCGAAAAACAAGGGAGAGAAAAATTATTGAAAAAATTGTAACTCAAAAGTAGAGTATTTTACTATAAAACATGAGCTTTTGCTGTGTCTTTTTGATATTTGAACCACTTTTCCATAACTTTATTAGATTTCAAATTCTTAAAACTCTGGCACGTCTTGCCATTTGGCACCCGAAGCCATATATGCATATATTTGGGATGGCAAACATTTAAGAAAGACACTTTTTTTTTATCAAATGACACAAAATTTGGAATGACAAACATATTAGAGATAAAAACTTACAAGGAACACATTTTAGTTCCTCCATTGAGTAATACATTTACAATACAATTAGCCTACATTATTTAACTTGTTTGACCCATCCAAGAATATAGATGCATAATATTGAACCCATATATCCAAAGTGACATCGCTAAATTGGGAGGAAAATCCAGAGGCAAGCTGCAAGATTTGCACTCAATGATTATAACAAGAAGCAGTGTCACGAGTATGTTGGAAACGGAGTGGCCACCTCTCAAAATGCGCAGGAAACATCAAAGACAAAATCATCTTTTCACATTTAATGAGAGTCCACAGTGACACTGACAATCAAACTAAAAAGTTGCAACGCCTATATTTACGAATTCTCAAATGTGCCCCGTACCACTAAAGAATGGAACAATAAAAGTCAGTTACATAAAAATGAGAGAAATAAAAAAGAGTCCCATGCCTCCATAATTTGCTCCACATCGAATGCCTTTGGAATGACAATACAGGTACAGAGACAGATACATAATACTGTTGAGCAGTGATTTGAAATATGCATTGATTGGTTCGAGCAACAGCCTTTCATTGGGGATATCTCATAATTATTTAAATGTTTTGCTTAACTTATAGCTAGTTTTGGGGCACCAAGACACAATCACAAAACAGTCATAGAAGCCCGTAAGCAAGATGATAAAACATTTCATTCAAAGAGCAGTAAGACTTGGTTCCAGACCAAGACATTTCACCGAGATATGATTTACATTGATTATCTCAAAGAATAAGTGTAAAAAAAATGCAAGAGTGACGGCGGTGACCTACTTTGGACCTGACCAAGTCTCCCCAGCGCTGCTCCACGTCAAAGGATGAGTTCTGATCGAGCCATTCCCGCAAGTGTCGCAGGGGTGGGGCCTTGGCACCAGTGATCTGAGGCGAAGAAAAACAAAATGTCACAGTCAGGACAAAGCTGTTTTAACATGAAGACAGAATACGTTTTGTGAATTATTATCGTAAGAGTTCACAACAATCAAGACCAAAACACTTAAAAAGAGAAAAGAGTCAAACAAGTATTTTGAGATTAATGAATTTTCACCACTGAAATAAAAGATCTCTTTAATTTTTATTTTTCTTTCCCTTCTTGCTGGATCTGTTCTTTCCGTCCATCAGTTCTTTTAGGACTTGCCGTTCTTGATTGTGTTCTAATGTACGGCTACTACCCATAAAACATATTTATAAATGCCATGCGTCGCCTTTTCCACACATGCTGAGGGCTCGGCTACTACCCCTGCAACACATTTATACATGTAACGCGTAGCCTATTTCTTGCCAGCTGAGGGCTCTGAACACTTCGCACAGTGCCGAAATTTGTTACAGCATTTCTACATCCTGACTATACTGACTTCAGACTTATCTCAAAAGCAACTAAGGCTCCGTACAAGCACAACTAGGTGGGGCAGGGAAAGTCAGGTCCTCCACGAATGAATGATTTATCTGCCTGGCTACTGGTTTTATACAAAAATGTTTTTGTTTTTCTCCCCGTAGTGCAAGCTTATCTGAAACGTTTCCAATTCTCACCTTTAATTGGTATCAAAACAATTATTAATTTTTTACAACTAAAAGAACGACGCCCAAAACCAAGAGCTGGTGGTCATTCAAGACTAGTTCAATTCTTCTTTTCAGGCGACTCACTACTGACCACGTACACAGCAGCTGCATTGTGTGCCATACAACTCACTGACACAAATTGTGACTGACAGTAAACTTCAGTAGTGGCTACCCTTGATTATTATTTAAACAAATAGTAAAATAGATCTACATATTTCACTAAGTTGAATTTTTCCTCATTTTCCTCTTTAAGACTGAGAATTGTTTGTCGCTTTGGGCTTTTTCCTTCTCCAAAAAATTTTAATCTTTAAATAAAAATTACATGTTTGAAATATATGGATTTCAGGTTTTAAAAAATCAACTATTTTCTTCCCTTTCAATTCAACTTTCAGAAAACAAGACTTGATATCAAATTTTCATTTCCTTGTTTTTCCATCCAATATGTGAAAAAGTGACAGACTATTCTTTATGTCATATCGCCGCCTTCCAATTTCTGACTAACACGAGTACCAATTCTGAGCAACTGAACGTTTAAGCATTTTCATTGTTAATGTCTTTTGTCGTTTGGGTTTTTTTGTTCTTTTTTATTTTTTGTTTTTTTGTTTGCTTGTTCTTTTTGTTTTGTTTTTTGTTTGCTTGTTCTTTTTGTTTTGTTTTTTTGTTGGGTTTTTTTCTTGGGGGGAGGGGGTTGGGTTTTTTTTTTTGTGTGTTCTTGTTGTTTGTTTGTTTGTGTGTGTGTGTGTGGGGGGGGGGGGGGGATAATATTTCACTCACACGTTTGTTTTTTAATTTAAAAATCATTTTGTGCAACTTTCAATTCTAATCCTATCTCAGTCCATAAACAACTGCTCACTTGATTTTCCTTTAGTCTTTTGGTGTTAGCATGGTGAGATCAACGACAATCTTTCATGTTGATATCTGGTTACAGTTCTAAGTTTGTCATGCTCTTCCATTTTAGTATTCAAAGTTAATTAATGTCAATTGGTCACTTTCTGAAATGCCTTACATTTCATAGTTCATGTTCTTCAATGCTGAAAAAAAAATTAAAGGTTTCAAACCCAATCCAAGCTTTAAAATGAGATTAAACAGACCACCACCTGAACGGGGAAGCTTGCTTCTTGCTGAATAAAAATACACAGAAAATAACCAATGCTTTGAAATACACCATTTAACGCCCATAGAAGCGGGTTGGAAAAAGCTTTGTCACAGCGTAATAAAATGCAAGGGGTTATGACAGAGTGCGGATTAAAATAAAATTAAATATAATTTCAAGTAGTATGTAAGTGTTGAAAATGTAAAATATCCGAATACAGGTTTAGGGAAGCAATTGGTAGTAACTGCATGCAATGTTCATTTCTTTTTCTTTTCTTTTTTTCTTGCATTTTTTTTTTCAATCAGACTAAAGGCATAAATAAGAAAACAATGTAAGAAAATAAAACACAATTCAAGATCATCAAATGGAAATTTTAAAATAAGTGGATTGACATAAATAATACTCATTAAAACCAAAAACATGCCTCCACAAACAACAACACTGGTTTTACAAATTAAGTACAAAGCAATGTGAGACTTGAACACATACAATAAACATGGAATGATGGGTCAGTCGAGGGGAGATCAGAGCAAACTGTCGGTGTGACTGGAACATTCCTTCATACAGCCTCGTTCACCTCATTTTTGTTGACTCTAGGTGTAGTGATCACGACAATAATGCTAACCCAGCAGTATCTACTGCAGGTGCACCTAAAAC
Organism: Melibe viridis; assembly: GCA_039654465.1. Taxonomy (NCBI): domain Eukaryota; kingdom Metazoa; phylum Mollusca; class Gastropoda; order Nudibranchia; family Dendronotidae; genus Melibe; species Melibe viridis. The sequence goes on along the minus strand of JBCIKM010549174.1, from coordinate 6,899 downwards.
CTTTATCCTCGGTTCCTTGGATGAATTACTGAATCCATTCCTTGACTAAAGTGATGATGCACCTACAGCATCATTTCCAAAGAGAGAGTCAGTCATATAAAAAACTCCAATCACACAGCTAGGAAACCTACAGAGGCAATGGCTCGAGTGTTGTGAAGGACCTCACCTTTTTCCCTGAGTTTCGTTCCACCACGGCTACATTTTCATCTCCCGTCAGCTGATCTAGGTTCAACGTGCGAGGATCGAGCTGGGGTTTCCTGCCTCGTTTACGGGCAAACGTTTCCTGTAGCAAGGGGGGGTTATGAGGGTTGGACGTTGAGTGATGGATTGATTGGGAGTAGGGGAAGGATGGGAGGACGATGAGATGAATGAATGAATGAATGAATGAATGAATGAATGAATGAATGAATGAATGACAAGTGAGTGGATGAGAAAAGGAGGGACATGACATGAGAATGAATGAGTGAACGATGGGGAGGTGCCATGAATGGGGACTACGGGTGGTTTTCTCTTACAACACAAAAAAGCCAAACACTAACAATTGAAATTATACCAGTAGGCAATTAAAAATAAGAAAACTCTTTTAAAAAAAATATGATCCCTTAAGGCCAAAACATGAACAAGCTCAGTTACCAAGACAAGCCACCTGAACGTAGCGTTTAGACTGAGCTGATACATGAAAGTGAATGGTGAGAGTTTTTGAGTAGGAATAACTCCGCTGCTCAATCACCTGACCTCAACATCAGTTAACTATCCCTGTTGTTGGAAAATTTATCAGCATTCCACTCTTTTGTAATAAATTGACTGTCAAAACTTTCTCTACAAAATTCCTTTTTATTATGTTTTTCCCAATCTTTTGACTTAACAGGTATTTTCAAATATTTCATTACATTGCTGCTAAGAGCACTAGTTTGTGGACTTTCATATAAATAAAGAATTGTTTTCAAAATTTTAAAGTCCCCTTTATTGTGAAACCAAAACATTTACAATTCTCCAATCTGTCCAAAGCAGTGTTTGAGAAAGAAACTAGACATAAAATCTTTTATCATGAGGGAAAAAAAGGGAAAGAAATAAAAAATGGCTCCAGCCAGCGACGCGGAAAATGACTGACACCAGCACAAGAGTCAAAGCAATGAGGAGAAATATTCAAAGGCTCAACACAAACACCACACGGACACCATCCATGACTCATGCAGAAGATTGTCGGACGTCTCACATGAGAAGGATACTACAACAATTGTATGTTATGCATCGTGATCTTTCTTTATTATCTTTAATGCATTAATTAATTACGATGTTGTATCCTTCACCTGTACTTTCTAAAGTATTTTTTTTCCCAAAATAAAAGCACTTCTACCACTTCCGACACCAGAGAAGGATTGAGAGAAATCATAACAATAACCCTTATGTGCTTGTTGTGGATGTTGGGATACAAAAAAAGAAAAGAGGAGATAAATACTCAAAAATAAAAACTTAATAAAAAAGATGAAATCACAAATCATAGGTGTGTGGTAGGCAAAAAGCACAAAATAAAAAGTATAATAAATAGAAAGCCTTCGTTATAGAATATAATAGATAAAAATAAGCAATTCCCATAAACCTGGCTGTAATTCTTTCCCCAGCAAAAAACAATAAATTGTAACATCTTGCTCTACCTCATGAGAGCGTTAAACCTCATTAAAAGAATTCTTCCTCCTAAATTTGTGAAATATAACTGCAGAAGAATAAATAAAATTTAAAAAAAAAAAAAAAGAAAGAAAGAAAGAAAGAAAGAAAGAAAGAAAAGAAAAGAAAAAAAAGACATGGAGTGAAAGATGAAAGTATAAAGATAGAACATGAGGAGCAAAAGGAGAAAAGGAGAAAGGAAGAGGAAAAAGGAGAGCATAAGGTCTTTATAGAAAAATAACTCGCCAAGAATAAAGAATGTTAAATTGAAACGATAAAACAGGTGTATATGTGAGAAGTTGAGAAGAGGTAGAAAATGACATGCAGGAGATAGTTGGTTGATTCTGTTATTTGTTAATTTGAAAGAGTGAATTGCAGGACCAGAGAAGTAAAACAGCGAGATGAGCAAAAAAGGAAAAAGGAAAAATATGGAGAAGGGAACAAAGCATAAGTGCAAATGGTCAAAAGAGAGAGAGAGAGAGAGAGAGGGGGGGGGGGGGGGGAGGGAGAGAGAGAGAGAGGAGACAGACAGACAGACAGTGAGAAGTGAGAGAAGAGAGCTGATAGTTGATATAATGTGAACAGACAGACATAGATAGTAATTCATAGACCTATCTATCCAACTACTAGGCTGGGCTGGCTAAGTGCACATCCTTCAATTCTACATAAAAGACTGAGCAGAAAAACAATTCAAGGGAAGAGGTAAAAGAGTGCAAGACTAACAGTGCAATTTGACACTGATAAAGAAAAGATAGGAGCCAAAAAGATTTAAGCTCACACCAAACAGATACAGGAACAGAGAAAAAGAGAGATTCTAGAAATGGATTGAAGTAATGAATTAAAATCTAAATGTCCATCTCCACACACCAATTGATTATCTTTCTTTGATATTTCAAAATCATGACAACTAATTTTGTTTGTAATTTTCTTCATTTCATCAACTGTTTCATTTTTGGATGCTTTCCTTTCATAAGAATCTCAGCTTTAGTGGGTGGGAGCTTCTAACAACATTAGTTTGGATGCACAGAAGAAAGCATGTTTGTTGTTGTTGTTTCAAAGAGCATGCGGTTGGTTATCACTGAAGAATTAAGAGCTGGTTTAAATCACAAATCAATTAGACCACCTGTCTTGAAGCGTGCTATTTCCCCTCACGTGAATGTCTGTATTTCAACTGATGCATGCATCCTTCAAATAGAACATTGGCTCAAATCAAATGTAAAGTACTTTTGTAAAATATCTCACAAAAAACTTCAAATGGTATCGGTTCCTTTCCGCATCTAAGTCAGCCTTACTTCTTACAATGCAATTCAAGTGTATATATGTGTGTGGCATTCCTTGTCATACCAATTAGGCCATTCCTGTCAAGAATTTAAAAAATCTTACATTCTTTAATTCTTCATCCACATCCATCTTATTCCTGAAATTTAGACATTAATTTTCCTGCAAACTAGCCCATCTATAGTGAGAACAAGAGTACATTCCCGCATCGCCAAAAGTTAAAAGCTTATCATCCTTGTAATTGATGGACAGAAAAGAGTGAGAGAAAGAAAGAAAAAGAATAACTGAATGAATAATTACCGGTCTGATCTCAGGAGTGTTGAGGACAAAGTGAGGATTTGGCTCTTCCTCCTCCAGGCTGCGACGAGACGAGGGGAAGTGATGATGCGGGGACGGACTAGACGAGGGCTGTTGCTGCTGCTTTGAATGCAACAGTGCCCCCTGGGAAGAGGAGGATGAAATCCTGTCGTTTTGACTACTGCTACTACCACCGCTGAGGCTGTCGTTGTTGCCATTCTTAGCCGAGAACACGGCAGCAGCCATGGCAGATTTGGCGGCCATGGGGTTGCCTAGGAACGGGTCCAGCAGGCAGATGCTGTTGTCCACCATGTAGGACGGATTCTTGAGCAGCCACGTCTCCAGGTTGCACTTGCGCGGTGCCTTCTCCCCCGTCAAGATGCTGCCATCTTCCAGGTTGATGACGGGAATGCGAACATCTGTGGCGGGATGAATTCAATGGTTTGGTTAGCTTTGGTTTGGTCACCAAGTGTGTGTGGAGATTATTTCAAATGTATTTTAAAATAAAAACACTAGACAATTGTTATATTGTTGTTCATGGATGGTTTTAGGGCCGCACAACACACAAGGATCATAGAGGGGCCCAGGGGAAAGGAAGTAAGTTATAAGTAATAGGTTTGTTAAGGATTCTTACCATTGCTGGGTACGTGTTCCCTTAAGACGCAATAACTTAGCATACAAGTTCAAGGTTATATTTTGGTCCACAGGCATAAAAAAACATCCCACTTCATATTATACAGAGCAACTGAGCTGTTAAAAAAAATTGTCATCTAAAAGAAAAAGTCAATGTCAAAACTTTTGTAAGCAACATCTACTGGGGTGAAAAAAAAAGCCATACCTGGATCCAGCAAAGTGAGCACGCGGGCTTGTTCTTGCTTAGCCATGGCTTCCACCATTGCCATCTCAGCCATTTTCTCGGACCTTCTCTTACGACCTCTTTTTTTGCGCTCCGGAATGAATAAGCCTTGTTCCATCTGTCACAGATAAAAAAAAGGAATAGAATGAAGGGATAAGACTCAAAACAGATTCAAGACAACCGTGTTGACATAATACTACAGCATCAAGTGCTTGTCCTGTAAATTCTCACCCATATAATTCTCAACACATCCACTTGGGTATTTTTTAGAACCACTCCACCCACCTGCAGAATTGTTTCAATAAAATTGGAAGAAAATGCAAAAAATAAACCACATCAAATAATTCATCTATTAATTTTTCTCCCAAAACAAGTAGAAATGGAGTTTTCAAAAAACCCAAACTGAAATGTTTTTGAGAAAATATTTTTTTTTTTTTTTTTTGGGGGGGGGGGGG
>JBCIKM010549063.1:0-17561 GCA_039654465.1 Melibe viridis | reverse complement strand
AGGAGGGAATCAAACCCAGGACCTGCCACGGCACCGATTCGCCTGGCCACTGCCAGAACAGCGGGCTTACCAACTGATTTAACAGCACAGACCAACTTTGTAACAGCCCATTTCGGACAAATAAATCTATTTTGAATTCAATAATGGAAAAACTGCATCACTACAAAAAACAGAAACAACAAAAAACTCCTCATGTCTTAATGACTACCTGAAACATGATAATCCCATCTGCAGGCAAGAAAGATTATCACAATCAAAAGGAAAAGGAAGCCCTCAGAAAGCGAGGAACCCTAAATGCTACACGTTCTACTGACGAACCACAGGAGTCTCACAATACTGTTTTTGAAACACAAAAGGCAGAGATACTAAAGCCTTATAATACTATTTATCTGCAGCCATTGCTCTGTTAACATCAGTCCCAAAAGCCAACTTTCATATCTCATCTCTCACTCTCTCTCTCTCTCTCAATGCTTCTTCTACAGATATCAAGCAGATGGTTACCTCTCCTAATTTCCTGCAATGTCAAACAGAAGTTAATTATCACAATCAGATAGTCACTTTTCTAACAATCAATCTTAACTTTGTCCCTGAAACTTGGGTCAAGTTTCAAGTTTTAATATACATTGAGATTCTCAATATATGAAATCAGAAAAAGCATTCTCAAATTAGGAAAACAACTTTGACCAAAATCTTACTATTAAAACCAGTTGCTTCATCTTCATCACTATCGGCAGCATTAAGAAATTCTTCCATTTCTTGAGAGAAACCTGGAAAACACAAAAGATATGACAAAGATGTGGTCTTAGCAAGAGGATAAACACTGGTAAAACATTCAGTCATCAGTCATAATGAGATTTCACTCAGACTACAACCCTCTGCATATTGGTGAGAGAGAAAGCAGAACCAGTTTCGTCTCCTATTTACTTACAAAAAAGAGCTTTGACACAAGAAAATCCATCTTTGCATAACAGCATATTTGAGATTGACATCCCTCTTAGCACCCATTTTAACAATTATCAGTAAATTTTTCTGAAACATTACTTGAAAGGCTCAAAAATTAAATTACATGGAACCCTTTTCAATGATTTTGAAAAAATACTCTTTCTAAGTATAAGACCAATTCATTAAACCATGCTGAAAATTTCTAATTTATAAAAGGCACTGATTATTCAAAACACCTTGTAGCCATAGATGAATGGAATGCTTATCCAGTACAGACTGTTCCTGTTTCTGTGGCAAAATCTAAAATTAAGATAAACTAGATAAATAGATATGAAAAAAATTAAAACAGATTTACTCCTCGCCAGTCATTACCTTCAGATAGTACCAACAACCAATGTCTGTCGCCAACACCCTATCCCAGATAGACGAATTGCTCATAAACCAGAACAGGGTGTTCAAAAACAATGGCTGAGCCAAAAATTTTCAATAGTCAAATATGATTCGTCTTGTGGTAAATCGGCTCATTTGATCTTTCATATTGAGCAGATACCACTGAGGCAATAGCAACTATTGTTTGGCATAAGATTGAGCAATACCCCATATTTATTGCTCATTGTACCACACAGGATTAGGCATAGTGGACAGACCATCTGCCTGCCTGTCTTCATTTCTTGTGATCCAGAGGATTTCCAAGCTCCTTGGAGCTGGGTCCTGACACTGCTAAGGCGGTATGAAAGGGGATATCAAAACAAAACAAATGACATGCATACAATTTTTTACCATTTTGAGACTGCTTCTTTGGGGATACGTTTTCAAAATCATCTGTTTCTAACAGGGCCTCCAAAGTTTCAAGATCGCAATATTCCTCGTCACTCATGTTCTCTTCTTTAGAAAGTTGTCTCTGCAAGTCAATGAAAAATAAAAAATTAAGTAACTCAGGGATGCCAGATGATTTTCAAAAAGGACAGTGCTCTTCACAAACGTTTGTGAGTATTGTTTCAGCGCTTCCCAGCACTATTCACAAACGTTAACAGCATTCATGGTCAAGCATTATTCACAAATGGAACCATAGGAAACCAGTGACAAACAGAAAACGTTGCTTATAACATCACCACGGTCCACACCAGAGCGCGCCTGTGTGCGTGTTTTCGCTTGGAGTGCGAGCATAGTATGTAATTCAATATAATGTATTGTGTTTTAGTATTTGCTGCCAATTTTATGTGATTTAGTTCTTCTCACAATGTAACTTTTTGCGCTTTGAGATGTTTTCAACATGGAAAGCGCAACTCAATAAATGCTTTGTAGTAAGTAGTAGTAGTAGAGTCCTATTATCGAGGATCACTGTTTATTTTTACAAGTTCCGGATTGGTCCATTATCGCACACTCCTTATTTTCATGACTTCACTTTCTCTTTGACACAGGCATGACCTCATGCATTTGGATTTTTAAATTTTTTCTCCAGTTTTAGTAAGACAGTTTTTTTGTTTTTGTTTTGTTTTTTGTTGGGTTTTTTTTTTGGGGGGGGGGGGCGGTTTTCTTCTCCAAGACAATACAACAGCCTCGCGTATATAACACAATGACACAGACTAGCAATTCCCTCCTTCTTTTTCTTCCCCTTTCAGATCATTCCATTACTGTCACTAAAGCTCTAGTAATCTCATTGCCTACATCTCACCTTAGCTATATGACTTTTCAACAGTTGTAATGGGGTCTACCACTCGCCTTATTACAGTGCCTAAAAATAAAAATACCTCCATGTTACCACAATGCAATCTAGTGGGTATGTGACACTCCACATCCTGATCAAGACAACGCTTAGGTTCCAGTCCAAGTCAGTGGGACGATAGAGTTACTAGTGCCCATAGGTACTCATTTAAGCATCTTCAGATCTTGATTAGATATTATTACCTCTGTCAATAATAACCTCCCAAACAAGCAATATTTTTTATTCAAGCTATCTGAAGGCATTTTTTGCCATTGAAAAATTACAATACCTCATTTTGATACTCTAGCTTTGTCTCTTTCACACGGACATATACACACACAAAGACAGACGCAAGCACATGCCACACGCTTATCAAATACATTTTTTTTTGTTTCCAATGTCCTGATTAATCCTGGCTGGTCACAGCATTACAAATTTTCCTGCCCAATATTCTTGTTTAATGCATGTTTCACATTTTAAATCTTGAGATATTTCTTTGACTACATCTGCACCGCACACGTTTTCTACTTACTGTCCACTTTCCTGTGGTAGCTAAGTAAGCTTTTTTGCCCACAAAACAACCAATCGCAGCTGGTGTGACGTTATCCGATGTGACCTCCGACCTTTTCAGGTCTCTCTTTCTCGCATCAATTGTCTGTGAATAGGATTGAGACGTGCTGAAACGTTATTCACAAACACTTTTGTGAAAAGTTCCAGTGGTATTCACACATACGTTTGTGGACAGTCACTTTGTTTTGGAAAAAAAAGAAAGAAAATTACTGGAGTGTCAAATTCCGTGAATAACATAAAAGGGAAAAAAAGGTATGTATAAAACAGAAAAAAAATCAAATAGATGATTGAAAAAAAGAACATTTAGCATCACTTTGACCAACATAAAATTTCATGCACTAAAATATCAAAACAAATGTACGACGAGGAAATATTAAGAAGGCTGTCATTCGCAACCCCCTTTTCTAATGTGGGACAAATTCATTTGTAGGATCCAAATATGAGACAGAAAGTAAAATGTTTCATCGCAAAATATAAGTGAAAATATTGGTTAGAAGCTTTTAACTTTTTTCAGACATATCACCACACATGTAATGGTTAGCACACTGGACCGGCAATCCAGAGATCCGTGGTTCGAGTCCCGGCCGTGGAGGTCAATTTTTTTAGACAATATATTTTTCTGTATTTTTCTGTATTTATTTACCTTTCTCTATGGCTTTGTCTTGTTCTCCTCTCGACATCGTATTCATACAATTACTATTTTCACAATCTTTGTTTTTATCTAGGCAACTTATCTTCTTCATTATAAACTCAAAACAATACCAAATCGCTGAAATACCAGTTTTCTGACATACCTAGAAAAATAGTTTTGAAACTCAACTTTAAGTTTTATGGGTATATTTATGTACCAAACCCATGAATGTTGATAGATTTTTACTTTCCATGTCAAAAAGAGTGTGAATTATTGTTTAGAATAGACATTTTAGACAAATATCAGCAGTTGCGATATCAGTCTTTAACAGACAATTTCTTTCAATGTAGAATGAAGTCAATGTCACAGTCATGTAATTTCTTCTGTAAAATCTCATTGGTTAAAGCATCAAAATAGACACATATGTCAAGGGATGTGTAGTGTGTTAAACCCTATAATGCGGGAGTGGAATCCCAGGCCACACCCTCATTTCCGAACCATCCTTTAACTGCGGTAGTAGTGCATGACCGATTTCAGGGGCATGGAGGAATGAGCAGGGTTGGTCTGTTTTTCAGTTGAAAATTACACACCAACCAACCTGGCGCAATGCCCATGTTCATCTTGAATGTTTGACAAATCATATGATACCAAATAGTCACAAAATAGTGGCATTTCCAAGGCAAAAAATCTAAAGCAAGTTGTGATCAAAAATTGGTTGTGGAGAGATTTTTTTTTTTGACAACTCTGTCAAAATTTCAATTTTCAAAGCAAAACATCGTATCAAAAATAAAGGAATAGGATGACTTGATGTTAAAGCTTTCCTAGCAATAAATTAGCCCAGAGAACATAGATATTTCCGTCTTTTTACAACTTTTTTTAAAAAGCAGCTTGTGACTGTTTTCGATCTTTTCGTAAAGTAGGGGTACCCGCGCAAACCTGTCGGCGGCTGGGTATATAAAGAACTTCTTGACCAAGTGTGGCACTTGGCTTCACTCTCTCTCTAGAGAGTAATTCAGCAGAACGCCTTTCTTCTTTTCCAAGAATGGATTGCCCTTCCACTTCAGCACGACTTATCGATATTTCTGATCTGGCTGTCCAGGATCAGCTGCTTCATGGCCCTTGGGACAGCTGCTGATGAAAACATCATATATAGTTAAATCGCAGTAGAGGATAACTTACAAAGTGTGTACATTGGTTTACAAGACCATGAACACCAACCGTCCTTTGCACCTAAAAGATCTCCTAAACGTTCATAAATGTTTTTGTTTTAGTTTTATCCTTATCACTTCATACCGCCTTAGCAGTGTCAGGACTCCAAATAGCTAGGAAAAACTCTGGATCACAAGAAATGAAGACAGGCATATGATCAGTCCATCATGCCTAATCTTGTGTGGCGTAGAGCAATAAATAAGGGGCATTACTCAATCTTAAGCCAAACAATAGTTGCTGCTACCTTTAATGAAAGACCAATGAGCTGATTTACCACAGGGCGTAAACGTTTATGTCCTACAAAGAAACTTTTGATCTGTCAACAATCCTTGTAAAACCAAAAGTCGCACAAAAAAAAAAATTGGACAAAAATCCTTTGCTTTCTTGGCTCCCACATATTGGAACTCTCTACCAAAGCATATCAGGTGTTCTGGGGCTGTGGCAACTTTTAATTTTAAGTCACGTTTTAAATCTCAGTAGATAAGCATATGAAGAATAGAGGAGCTGGCATTGGAAATAGATAAAAATAAACAGAATATAGTATAGGCACAGAGCCAAGGTGAGTCAAAGCCATAGAAAGAAAAGAAAAAAAACAGGAAGTCGTCAGAGGGAATCGAGAGAGAGAGAGAGAGAGAGAAAGAGAGAGAGAGAGAGAGAGAGAGAGAGAGAGAGAGAGAGAGAGAGAGAGAGAGAGAATGGAGAAAGCAAGAGAGAGAGAGAGAGATAGAGGATTTGAGTGAGTTATTTGTTCTATGTAAAGCATTTACAGCCTATGGTTTAGTGCTAGTGCTATATAAATTCCATTTAATACTAGAAACACTATATCCTGTCCCACCTCTTAAAAAAAAAATTCTAACATTTTTTAACCAATTCGTTTTCAACAAGGCAAAATCAATATGAAACTACTTGAACCGAACAAAATTAGTTTTAATGGATGCTTCATTTATTCAACAATTTCGGAAAAAAAATAATAAAAACAGCACCGAAATTCCACTTCAAAACAAAGCATTAAAACGGCAAAATGTAACATGCCCCTGAAGCCATCTTGCTGGGAACAGATTGTGAACCTACACATTCCTTCGCTGTGACCAAGCACTCTGCAAAAGTATGTCATAACCATCTCACGGCTGAGTTGCAGAAGTTAATTTCAGGACAAGCCTACAACCTATCCCTTCTCTGCTCACACCGCAATTAAAAGTTCGTTAGAAATGGGTTTTTCCCAACAGAACTTCACTACTCCTGCATTGCAAGAGTTAAGACTTCACAGTTACTTTTTCAACTATCCTTATGTGGCATTGATGGCTGTGGTTAACACAACTCGCTATGCGAGTCAAGCAATCATGATCGTGGCCAGTGTTTGGTGTGGTGACGCGTAGGGTCACTTCCCTGATCAGCTGCCCCATGTATAGCCTCTAGTTATCATTTTACCACACTTGCTTCATCCTATCGGAGATGGATGTAAAGCTCGGAGGTCCCCCTGATTGTTGATCAGACAATCCTGCCTCAATCCGAAGTAGTGTAAAAAGCCTAACAAGCTGTTTGTCTCATCATGTGTTCCATGTTGGTTGTCTGCCAGGGATATGGTATTGCAAAGCACTTAGTAGAGCACGGTGATGACCGTGGATAAGCGCTATATAAATTGCATATTTAAATTTAATTTAATCCTTCTTTCTTCATCAACATAAACTATAAGTTACATCCTCCATTACATTCCTCATTCTTTGGTTTGATTTCATTTATAAAAAAAAACCAGCATTGTAGCTTTCTTAATCTTTTTTTTTTTTTTTTTCGTGAATTTTAGGGTGATTCTACATGTCAATTCGGGTTGTTATTCTCAGCTCTGCACCCTTTTTCCTCTAATCCTTAATAAAAAAAATCATAAGCACTGGCCTATGTGTGTAGATTAAAAGTATCTTTAAAGCCTAAAAGCTATATTTTGTGACAAAGCACTTAAATATTTATAGATTTTCACTTTCTGTCTCATAAAAGTTGTGAAAAGAGATTAATTTTTTTGACATCGAAAAACGACAACCTTACAGAAAATTCATAACTCTCCAAGAAAAAGAAAATAGGAGCTGGAACAAAGATGAACCTTACAGCCTGTATAATAAGTTTGAATGGAAAGAAAGCCACAGGGGCCACACTCAACATTTATCTAAGACGGTTTCATCAGTTTCAATCTTTGTAAATTCTTCGGATAAATGAACGGGTGTATATTTCTACTTTCGGTTTCAATTTCCGCGCGACGACTCGAGGCGAAATCTCTTGTCTATGATGTCAATGAATAGCAAATTTTTTCTTCATTTGTCTATGATGTCAACGATCGTCTCCACTAAATCACTTATAAATATACATATATACACACACCAATCTAATTTATAAGCAACAATACGGCAGTTGTTTCAACTATATTCTCACTCTTTTCTGGACAGCAGTTCGTGAAATGTATGACAAAACTTAGAGCTGGTCTCTGACGCAAATACCTTCCCTGTCCTTATTCACAGTATCCTTTCCCATTGTTAGAAAATTCATTACTACAGCTTATATGTTACAAAAAGTAAAAAAAAAAAAAAAGTATCAGTATTTAAGTGTTTTGTCACAAAATATAAGTGAAAATATCAGTTCGAAGCATTTAATAATTTGATTCAACACGAATCAATTGGTCAGTTGGTAACGATGGTTTCGAATTTTTAAAGAGAATTAGACGGAAAAGTGTGCTGAGAAAAATCACTGCCTTCCTAGAAAATAAGAGGTGCACAACATACAGATATTCCAAAGAAAAGATTTTTCAGTTTTTGTTTTTTGTTTTTTTGTTTTTTGTTCTTTTGGGTTGGGGTTTGTTTTTTTTTCTTATTTCAGAGCAAAATGATAATTCTATCAACGAATGATCTATTATTTGTTGAATGGATATTACTTGTTTAAGCTATTCGAACAAAACTTACCACAACCAATGCTTTGACCACAGACAGTTTATGAAATTTGTTTTCCGCTTTCAAAATAAAGACAATTTTTGTCACTTAACTAATCAATACAGCAACGTATTCAGGATATAATAAGTAGGCAAACGCAATAGGGGGGGGGGGGGCGAAAACTAAGTAGAGCGCCATCCAGAGGATTTTCTATGATGACATAAAATGCACTTAAAAAATGCACCATTATCAAAATAAAAAACATGATTAAGAATGAGTCCTCTGGGACACCGATTTTAACAATTCTCGAACTCAAATGGGAAACTCAACAACATAAAAAGATCAACAGGACAAAAAATATTTTTGGAGGGAAATCAGTCGACAAAACATAACTTTCAATGTCTAAATAAACCAAAGGGACTTGTGCATATGATCACCTCATGCCGCCGAATCAACGCCGGCTCAGCATCTGGCTTATGGAGTTCAATCCAGAAAAATGCGAAGTCATCAGTCACATAGAAAAAGAAACCTTTTCTTGCTCTTGATACCTAGTATAGAACTTGCAATTGTCAAATGTGCCATATAGTAAGGACTAAATATGAGCTCTGACCTATAGTGGGATAAACACATTGGATCAGTTGTAAATACAGCCAAAAGCACCAATGCTTTCTTATAGAGAAACATTTCCTCCTCCCCGAGCAGGATTCAATCGCAATGCTACAAGACCCTGGCGAGACATATTATGCTTGCATGTAGCTACAATGTTTGACCCAATCACCAGAAGGGCAACTATAGCAGTGGCCAAAGCTGGAGCAGAGGCGGAAAGGGGCAAATGCCATCTGAATGTGCAGAATAGTCTATGTTTAATTTAAATCCCACTAGACAGGCTGATGCCAATTCAAACAGCAACAACAGATGCGAGTGCCGTTCTGGCATAGTTACATGCAATCCCTTCCATCAGAACCTCGACCCTGAAACAGTTTACCCTTAGATCGGGTTCGTGAAAAAAAAAAGAGAGGCCAAACACCAGAGCGCTCAAAAATGCTTTATAGTCGACATAGTTTCGTAATGTTACATATGCAAAGTTCCAATGTACTGCGGTTATAAATAAGTGAGGTACGATCAAGAATGCCCAAAAATTCCCATATTATATGGCATTTCACGCAAAGCTTTACTGAAGTCAGAGGAAGGGAAATACTTAATCTGTGCTGAAGCCATGTTGTTTGTTTAAGAGATATGAAACTTCGTGAAAAAAATGTTTTTGTAGTTTTATTTACTGTGCTAAACTTGTAACTTTTAGAATTCTTTTGTTATGGCGCCTCAAAACAAGAATAGCGACTTGGCACAGGATGTTAAATTAGACTCAGAACTTTTAAAACTATAAGTTAGATAAAGGAGACAATCTCATGTGAAAAAAAAATGCAACTTGAAAACAAATTTTATTGAGATAGTATGAAGGAGAGTGATTGCTAAACTTTGCTTTTGCTTGATCTGTCATTTTATACTTTAAAAAGTACCTTTATTAACTTGGTGATATTTTACCAAAAGACATTACTTTTTCTTATCCAACCGATGTCAAATCACTTTTGAATGTCTGAAAAAGGGACATTTGGGTTGTTTTTTCAAATTTTTATTATTATTATTATTATTATTATTATTATTATTATTATTATTATAATTAAAATTATTTTAAGTCTAGATAGATGCTTCTTCTTCATCCTCGTTCCTTTTGATGGACATCTATATCATCAGTCCAAAATGAGCGATGAAGCCTGCAGTCCTTTATCTTGAGGTTCCATTTGTCGATAGGAGATGGGGCATGCCCACGGAAATAGAAAATAATAATATCTATGTCTGTGGGCATGCCTGAGTCCCCCCTCCCCCTCCCCCTTCATCTCCACCTCCATCTTCAAACTGTTTTCTTTGTCATGTACATTGACCCTTGGTTTGACCTCTTCAAAACTTGAACTCAACCACCGGAAGTAAACACATATAACTCTTTCCACATTACTGCGCAACCCAAACATCAATGGCGACGTCCAGAGAAGAAAATCCGGATTTGGTGGACCAGTTTGTGGCTGTTACTGGTGCGTTCATAATTATATCAAATCTTTAAGAAGTGTATTTTCATATAGCTTAAACTAATAAATGAAATTTTTGGTATGATAAACTGGATATTTGATTTTATGTTACGGGAAATTCCGCTTCAACTATTCCTTGGTGTTCTATTCATTTCGCTCTCGGACGTGACAAGAGACATGGGATGGTGATGGTCTCTTGATCTTACTTTTGCTTACGGGAGGAAAACGTTTTAATTTTTGTTAATTCAAGTGATCACCGTCCTTTTCCATTACAGGGTACTACTGAGCATCCTATCTTGTGTTCATTTTTTTGTTGTTGAAGTGGCTGTTCATTCATTCTCATCAATTATTCATCAATTATTCATCAGAGCATTCGTTCTTTTCATAGCAAATATTTTGGAAATTTTCTCTGCATTCCTATCCTTACAAATTTATTATTTTTGGTCAGTTGTTCTTTCCTGCATTGTTAACAGGCTTTGCAATTATGATATTTCATACAATCAACTCAACAACATTTTGAATTTGTTTTTTTCTATGGCAGTGATTATTTGCACCCTGTTGTGGTTAGCCTGTTTTGTCTAATCACAACAGAAGAAGAGACATTTTTATCCACAGCACCATATTTTCACAAGAAACATTCATGCACGAACCGGATGTTGGGTCTCTGCATGTCTGCAATGCATCTCACACACAATCTATCTGATGGCTGCAACTGAGACGGCGAAAACTGTTGGTAACAACAAAAATCACCAGTTTGGCATTAAAGAACGGTTGTGTGGCATCGATTGGCTTCCCTGTTGCACACACTACCTGTTTATCACTTGGGAACCGCCTTTCAGCCAGGGTGGCATCATGGGTTCTCCCGGGACAAGTCATCTGACTGATTTAGTGCCTGCTACCAAAGATAATGTAGATAGTAATCAAGTAGATATAGGAAAGAAGAAAAGGGGGGGGGGGGGTAATATCGCCATTTCAAGGTTTCCACTGCTGGGTTATTTGACCCATGATCGTATGATGCAGCAAGGACTCCCAGTGGAGGGGTCAAACAAAAGAATTCAAATAAGTAACCACCTGACCTTTTTTTGTTGTAAGGATAAACCATAAAGGTAGACACAAATGAGGTCAGGTATTGGGTAGAGTGGTCTTTTTCGGTGTAAACAACCCTGCAACCTAGCCCATCCCCGTACACCAGCAGGACAAGGATTATGGGAAAAGGAGGGCGTTGTCTACAATGATTTGATCCGTGCAGTCATAGGGTAACGAGGTCACAATAATGGTTTTGTAAATTAGGCTTGTTTACAACTTTTCTCTCTCTGATTAAAATTTCTGTGGTGTTTGTGGGATTGGGTAGAGGGGGGTTGGGCGGGGAAATTGGTCTGTCCACCTGCGAACAAGGAAGTGCCGTGGCCTAGGTGCCCATGAAGGGAATAGATTATTTATTCATCAAGCTTACACTGGATGCCAACAGGAATCACCCATGTTGTTCGTGGCAAACCACGATAGCCCTGGCCAAGTCTTGAACTCCACATCCTTTGGTCTGGGAGTCAAACACCACACCGACTGAGCTATCGGGACACACCATCTGTGGCGGGGGGGGGGGGGGGGTGAGGACCACGTTAGTGATGTGGGCCTCCTTCTAGTTTCTCTTTTGGTGCAAGTATGTGTTTGTTTGGGTCAGTGGTTGCTTGTTCTGACTGAAATAGTCAGTAGTTAGATCAATTAGGGAAAAACAATTTTAAATAAACATACTGTAGGTGGTTTCCAGCTTAATAGAATTTGTCATACCATTCCCAGTAGTAGGCTTATTGGCATCTCTGGTCACCTTGATCAAATGATTTATTGACATTTTTCTGCTTGATGTGGAAGCAAGAAAATAATATTAATGTCGTTTATTTTCTAATGCGCCTAATCTACTGTGGCGGCTCTAGGCGCCTAAAAAATGTGCAATATCCATTTTCGATATAAATATATAGTACAGTGCAATTTAAATTGTAAATATAAACAATTAAATAGAGCATATAAAATCTTAAAGACTCTGAAACAAAAGCAGCAATGACTGTGGTTCATAGTTTGTGTGCACACATTCACCCAAACACTCACACACACACACACACACACAATCACTGTATCGGCAAGTGGCCTGTTATTACAATGAATGAGATTTTGTGAGAGTGGAGGATAAGAGTAAAGCGAATCTCTTTTTCCCTACACCAGTTTGGTTCATGTTTGAGCAACAAATTTAGTATTGATCTTTTGCTTTGCAGATCCCTCTGCTAGCCATGCTTCATAGCTTTAACTTAAACCCAAACCCTCTGTCTCTAATTTGCTCTCTGGTCTGTCAGGTTTAGTTTTCCCTTTTCCTGATATCCCCTGCCATCATATGTATGCACTTTTTTTGTTTATTGTTTGTTTTTCCGCAGGTGCCACCAGGGCTGTAGCAGTGTCTATGCTGGAAGCATGTGCAGGCAACTTGGATCTGGCGGTGGGCATGCACATGGATGGGCAGGGAGCTGCAGGGACTTCAAGCTCTGCCCAAGAGGAAGCAGCCGTGGCTTCCAGTGCAGCGCCCTTTGACTTGTCAGTGTATATATATATATACTGCATGATGTAGTAGTGTTATCTAATAATCGTAATGTCACGTGACTCAATTGCATGAAAGATCAAAGGATCGCAAACTAGACCATGAAACAATCTGAAAGAACAGGAATATGTTTTTTAAATCCCAAAGGTGTACCAAAAGCAAAAATTATAAGAGCCAAATCTTGCATTAAGTTAAAAGTAAATAGATGTCAGCTCTGATTTTTCTCTGTCATTGAAACACTAGAAGTGGCTTATTACTTATTTTTTTATCAAACATACCATCTGTTTGTTCGGTTTAAACAAAGTATTTACAGTATAGAACCCTCCAAGACAAAAAGATTTTTTCATATTGTGGTAGCTGTTTGGTTTTGTTTGCTTATATCTTTGCCTCTTTTTTTTTTTTCTCGTTTGCTGCTTTTTGCGGGGAACTGGTCTGTGAACTCTTACAAATGCTCCAGCATTCATTCTATTAGAAGACCCAGGGGCTTGAAAATGACAGAAGGAGGGGGTGGGTTCTAATAGGGTACCAAAAATTCCGATGTTTATGTCAGTCTCTCTTTACCATACTGTTGGACCATAGTATTCACTAGCAAAGGCTCAGAGTTCCTTGGAAGTCGGTCTAGGTCGGAAACATAACATTGGTAGGATATCATGTAAATTACGGCAACTCTAAGCTTTAATAATACTATGATGTGATACTGGCTGTGCAAATAGCCATAGTTGAGTAAGAGTAGCACCTACTCAAAGGAATTGTATTCATATTTTTCTATTATTTTCAGTAGTAGGTACTGAGTAATCGCACTCGAGAAGAGTACTCTCCTCATTCTGATGAAGATAAGATCGTTGGTGTCGCAAGCAAACCACTCAAGGCTGTTTTTGTTGTTTGCACAGGAGAGACAAAAACTGATTTAAACAAATCAAACAAAGCAGAGAATTATTTGAGGTGCTTGGGCTTTGTAGTTCAATAATCATTAGTCACTTTTAAAGTCTGATTGCATTGAAATGCGTGTATTTATTCAAGCTATTTTCCATTTCTATATCTTCATTTCTAGAAAATCTGGAGTTAGTGGTTTGCTTGCGACTCCGACAATATATTTTGTTACTGTAAAGGTGACCTATCAGTGTTTTGATGAGCCAGTTGGTTGGTTTTTACAATTAATTCTTCGTGTTAACGCCGTTACTAAATTTTTTCTTTAATTTCAGTAGATTTATTCTACCGAATGTTTAGAACTAAAGTTTTGACCACTTCTGTCTCTGTTAGCTCAAAATTCAGTAATAAATTCCTCTGTTTATAATCACACTTCACTTCCGTATGGAGATACTACCAATGTAAACAGCGTATTATCCAGAACTAGATATGGTGTTTATGGAGGTCTTTTTGCATGTGTATGTTCTTTTTTTGGCTGTGGTGTGTTTCTTTCTGTTTAACTTACGAGAAAATGGTGGATGGCTGGTTCTAGGATGATGAGTATAGTTTGGAAAAATTGTTATTGTCACAATGCCTAATCAATTTCCCTAAAAATTCCTCAAATCAAATAAAAACAAAATTTTTTACAGCCAAGTGTCTCTCAATTTGTCAAATATTTTCTAAGCAGATGTGAACATCATAATTGCGTTTAAATCTAGAGTTTCACAAATCTGATGCCAATTTAAAGAAACAACTGTTACTATGGTGTTGATCTCTTTTGCATTTTTTCTTGCTTGTTTGATTGATTCAAAGTGCTGTTTAATGTAATGGACCTTCAATGGCTATTTTTCTTTTCTTTTTGTTTTTCATTTTAGAGAGGAGGATGACGATGTCAGAGCACCAATTCCACAAAAGACAGAGGTCCTCGTGGAAGATGATGGTTTTGGTGAGAATCTTATGAGTGATGTTTGAGTAACTTTGCAGTGTGTTGTTGGGTGGTGCAGTTGACGGATTCACTTGCTAAATTGTTTATTTTATGTTGTAAATTAATTGTTGTCAAATTAGAGGCTGTTAATGTGTGTGTGTGCGTGCGTGCTTATTTTGGGGACATGTTTAGACAGTTGTGACATTACATTACTCCCAGTGCCCTCTTCCTTGTGTGATATCGTGTTGTGTCTTAATTAGTTTATTCTGTGCCCTTCACCAGCTTCCTGGAGAATGAGACGACCAAGGAGGATGGTCAGATCTGTCTTTGATGGGTTTAGGGATTTTCAAGCGGAAGCAAGTAAGAAATTATTTTGGTTGAAAAATTTTACTTATCTTCTCAAGATCGGTGGCAAACTTCTCTCATCTTTGTTTTTTTTTTGTTTGTTTTTTTTTTAAGTTCATTAATTCAAATGGTTTCTCTCTCTTTATCCCTAATGTCAGGCTTAATTTAATGTACCCACAGAATGAGAATTATCTAAAAGAAATCCCTTAGTAGCATACCTGCCAACGAGGAAATTGTGATTGTCACAATTTTTTCATGAAGTTTCAGCAAATCACATTTTCAAAATTTATCCTGGTAAATTCACCAGAGATGCCAACTAGTACGAAAAATATGAATTTTATAAGATTTTGTTAAAAGAAATACGATAATGTAGGAAAAAATACGAATGTTCGGTACCCCCAGAGTCTGTGATCATGCATTACAAAAATCGAATGGAGCTGCTTCAAATATCCAGTTATTTAGCGTTTAGCTCAGTTGGTATCGTTTCATGTACTTGGCATTCAACATCGCTTCTCAGAACATTATTCTTTAGCTCATTATTTAGTACTGTAGTATTCCTATTGTATCGATGTGATAAAAAAGGAGGCTGAATACTATTACATCTTAACTGTCACCTAGTTCATTATACAGATTCTTACTTTCAGTGTCCCCACCAGGTCGGGGATTCTTGGAAAGTCAGATATTTTATTTTGGAGGAAATGCAGTTGAGGAAAAAAATATGGTCTTAAAAATTCATGGAAGAGAGCGAAAAGGTGCTCAGCTTCCACTGTTCAGCCATGTCAACGGCCCATAAGGCTCGCAAATGCTTCCAGTCGGCAATGTCATCAACTTCTAGGGAGAACCAACAATGCCACTCTTTGACAACGGCAAACAATTAGTGAGAACTAGCGGGTGTAACAGGGAAGATATGATGTGTTGTAAAATGTTGGTGGATATTTCATTCTCTGTTTTTGGATATAATATATCAACTGGATTACTGTTGCATCTTATCATGTTTGAATCACTATCATCTGAGGGTGGATACGTATTTTTTGTTGAAAATACACATTTTTTATCTAGCAAATACACACGTTTGAATTACTAGGTTGGCATCTCTGATTCACTAATTTTCACTCTTCCCGTGGTGTTGAACTGGGTGGTGATGATATTTGAGAAAAATTAATAAGATGAAGACATGAATTGCTTTTTAACGCATCTTCCGCAGGCAGTAAATCGAAAAGAACGATATTTATATTATCGACCGTACCGTAAATTTCCTTATCAAAATACTTGATAATTTTGTACTGATACTCAAGTATTTACTGCATTATTATCAATTGTTACTGCCCAATGCTACACCGATACCGATTGACTTCCTGTCTAAATCAAAACACAACAGTGGGAGTGCTGAGCTACCGCAAGTTAAATTTATGTCTTTCCTTGTTTGCGATCGATGTTGCAAACGGAATAAAAGTTGCGCGCTGTATTTTTTATGTCTGTTGTCAGCATTTTACAATTATACTCAAAATTTAAGAAACGATTATTTACAATTCAGTAGGGAATGTGTTCCCCTATTAAGGGCTCTCTTTACAGGGGAATTTTTTTTTCGGCTGCTCGGTGAAGTGATACCTTCAAGATAATTGTTTTTATTATGGCTTGTGTGTGCGTATGAAGTCTATCATATTGTGAGATTAACTTTAAATGACATGTATGGGTCAAAAATTATTTTGTGGGGAAGTATATAGGAAAGGGAAAAACATTTTTTAAAATATTTTCAAGAATACAACTCACTATTCACGGTTAGTATGGAGTTAAGTATCACAAAGCAATTTATAGTCATTCGATTGAAGTGAGAAACACACTCACACTCGCATTTACTGTTTATTATCCACAATCGCTCAAACAAATAAGAATTTCAAGCCTTCTAGTATCTCAGGAAATTGAAACCCAACACGAAAGCTTCCATATTATAGAGAAAAAAAACCGCACAAAAGCTGAAAATATTTTAGTTACGATTCGAATACAAGTCAGTGACATAAAAAATTGGATATGTCCTTTGTAATCAATCTATTTTTAACGCCGAATGGTCTTGTTTCTATGACAAACCATCGACACCATCGGACGCTCCTACCATCCGATCTCCGTTACAGGAAATCCATCGGATGGTGGCACCATCTGATCCCCGTTAAAGAGTTAATTCCTCTACCAAACATGGCTTTCTTTCAGAATTATTTCAGTTGAATCAAAATTTATCATATGATTCTAAATATTGGGAACGAAGAAGACTGATCAATGATGGAAGTTGACATTACCATTGGAGTTAAAGGAATAGAATTAGAATTTTTTTTAATCTATAAGATTAATCATTAAATTTCATTTATTGGCAATGACATCGAATATCAAAATAGATTTAGTCTTGTTGAGGGGTTAGATTGCTTTTTCTGAAGAAAAGGTGTTAGCTGATTACATTGTTCGCATGATTCACTAAGGTTGCCCCTATTATTCTTTTAAAATTCATGATTTTTTATTGGTCTTGTCCAGATTTTTCTTTGCTTGTGGTAGGCAGGTATGAAGTAGCAGTTATAAAAAAGTGAAAAATTGACTGAGTTGTGTGATACACAATTTGTACAGAGTACAGAGCTGCCAAGTGTCCCGCATTTCGCAGGACAGTCCCGCTTTTTCACTGTCTGTCCCGCTGTCCCGCCCGCGAAGTAAAATCTGCCGAAATGTCCCGCTTTTTCGTCGCTGGTCACAGCTGGACAGCCAGCACGCTGCTCA
>JBCIKM010548952.1:0-17566 GCA_039654465.1 Melibe viridis | reverse complement strand
CTTCTTCTTCTTCTTCTTCTTCTTCTTCTTCTTCTTCTTCTTCTCCTCCTCCTCCTCCTCCTCCTCCTCCTCCTCCTGCCATTCAACTGACCGACTAGGCTATGACGACTATTACTGTCAGTACGTTGAGCAATAAATCGGATGTCGTGTCACGTTGATTGTGTCACTTCGACTTGGCACTCCAGTAAACAGGCAGCTCTCCTGGCTCGTAAAGATATCAGTCTAACATTCTATATTGTGCTTTGTTTTGTGTTGGGCCTTTTGTTCATTGTTATTTGTTCAGTTTATTATTTGTTGTTTATTTATTTGTTTGTGTCTTTAGTCTAACGTCGAGTTGTCTTCCAAACCGTTGGTATTTTATGATTAGAACTTTAGCATAAGTGTTAAATGACCGGTTAAAAAAAAGTAATTAAATGTTAATAATCCCCCCACCACACTCTCACCATCATTTTTTTGTGTGTGTTGGTATAATCTATACTCTGCAAGAGTTTAGTTTTGTTTTTTTTTTAAATTGTTTACTTTCACTACTTCTCCGATACGACCATTACAAGAATGCGAATTTATTTGGTAGATTTTCACATGATGTGGCTGTAAGATTAAAATGTACACAGACGTTCTGTTCAATCCGAGGTTGTCATTCAAATTGTCATCCAAATCGTCATCCAGATTGCCATCCGGGAAGAATGGAAAACTGAGCGTCAAGGGAAGAATTTCTTCACAGCCAGCTCGTAAGCGCGGTGCGTTCTTTAGGCTTGCTACTTGGCACCTGTTCTGGCTCAGATTTTGCAGTGTGAGGTCAGATAAAATGAATGCTAAAAAAGAAAAGACTTTCGGATTTATTTAGAAGTCTGTCGTATTAGTTTTCAACATCGATTTTCCCGTGTGTTTGAAAACAAATACACATTAATTTGTATAACTTCTGTGGGGTGGGGAAAACATTAATTTATGTTTTATTATTGCCTGTCTCGCTACGCCTTGAACTTGTGGATTCCATGCAAAGTTTTATGGTAACTACGGAGGCACCTCTCTGATAAATAAACTACTATGTCTTACTATCGAAGGAAGTAATGTATAATGTAATAATAAAAACAAGAATGGTAACAATGCGATCATATTATTATTGTAATATCGTCTATCTAATCCTACACCTATCTGCCACCTTGACCTGAAGATCGTTGGGTCAAGGTATTCTTCGATAAGGTGTGAACATTGGCAGGCTCCAAACTTAAACTAGACGTCTATCGTTAAGTCAAAATATTGTAATCCCTCTGCCCCCAAGAATGCATTTACTCTTGTGCCTTGTGGAATTAAAGCCCATTTTATGCGGCGTTTGTACACTCGTTTGCTTATCAACTCACCTTGGCGGTTTTACCTCAAAGACTGTTGTCATTGATGAAACTATGTGGGATTTGTCGCACAACAAACACACAATTTGTCCCAATAATAATACAGAAGTAATGGTGGGGAGCAGACACCTTGAATCAAAGATTGTGAAAATAGTAATTATATGAGTACGGTGTCGAGAGGAGAACATTACAAAGCCATAGAGAAAATAAAGAAAAATAAATTGTCTCAGAAAATCGACCTCCACGGCCGGGACTCGAACCATGGATCTCTGGATTGCCGGTCCAGTGTGCTAACCATTACACTCCCGAGGCTGTCCGATCATCGACACAATTTAATATATTTAATAATAATTGGGTCATAGCCAGTGAGATGGCAAAATTATGTGTATTAACGCCGGTTTGTGTGAATCCATCCATCCACTACCACTCACCCATCCATCCATCCATCCATCCATCCATCCATCCAGCCAGCCATCCATCCATCCATCCATCCATCCATCCATCAATTCAGCAACCCATCCAAATATTGATCCATCTTCCACCTACTGCCCACCAACCCACACATCCATCCATTCATCTATCCATCCATTCATCCATCCATTCATCAACCCATTCATCCATCCATCCATCAACTCATCCAAATATTGATCCATCTTCCACCTACCACCCACCAACCCACACATCTATCCATCCATCTATCCCTACATCCATCAATCCATCCATCCATCAACTACCCAAATATTGATCCATCTTCCACCTACTACCCACCAACCCACACATTCATCCATCCATCTATCCCTACATCCATCCATCCATTCATCAACCCATTCATCCCTCCATCCATCAACTCATCCAAATATTGATCCATCTTCCACCTACCACCCACCAACTCGCACATCCATCCATCCACCTATCCACCATCCATCCGTCCATCCATCCGTCCATCCTTCCATCCATCAATCCATCAACCCATCCAAATATTGATCCATCTTCCACCTACCACCACCAACCCACACATCAATCCACGCATCCATCCATCCATCCATCAACCCACTCATCCTTCCCTCTGTCTGTCCATCTTTCTGTCCATCCATCTGCCTATCTACCCACCCTGCCATCCACCTATCAGCCCATCCATTCGTAGCTTCACAGTCATTCACTAAACTGTTCTATAACGATAGTGTCTGCTCCCAAACCTATCTTTGCGTTCAGTAATAGGCCTAATTGACCTCCTGATAAAGTTGCACTTGAATGTCATTTGACACGGTGGCTCTCGGTCTAATCAAGGGAACCACTGTGAATAAAAAATATATACATTCGAGAGTATATAATTAAATCACAGCATAGTATCTTAGCTGTTCTACCTCCACCCCCCCCCCCCCCCCCCACCCCTGCAAAAAAAATCCCAAAAAATAAAAACCAAATAAACCATAAAATAAATAGATAAATCGATAAATAAATTTAAAAAAAAAAAGAATAAATGCATGAATGCCTTTCTCCCAACAACTACATAATACAAGGGGTGGCCTTGTCAGGTTAAGACAGAACTGGATTTCAAGGGGTCTGAGCTCAAGGTCAGCAACAAACCACCTATGAACAGGTCACCATTATGTGTTAAGTCTCTTCTCCAAAAAAATTGCAAAGCACCAAATCAGAGTTCAATCCCAGTCAAGTTGCTGTTCAGTTGCAAATGTGTAAATCTTTAAAAATAACATGTGACTGTTGACAATTAGTATCATTCAAATACACTCTAACAGAAAGTAAAGTTTAGTTCATAGACTGTTGATTAGACATTTAACAGTTAGTAAAACATTTTTTTACAACAAAACCTGAATGTGTCGAGGTTTCCTAGCTCTCTCAGTATGTAAATCCTATTAAAACAAATTGATAAAGGAAATAAAGACATACTATGGCACAGTGACAATTTAAACTTAAAAACTTTTGATTTTGAAGTATCATAGTTTTTTCATTCAAAGAACTTTGCAAAATGACTTCAAAGCATTGTTTGGACACCTAAATGATTTATCAAATTTTAACACCTGTAGAATAAAGCAGCAAAGAATCAACCTCTTTTATATCAAGAATGGCTGGATGATTTTGAGAATTAAAAAAAAATAGAAATGAAATCAAACATCTCTTTTGTGTTTTTTTCATCCATTACATCAAATCTAACATGATTAAAAAAAAAAAATCTCTTCTCAGCCTTTTTCTAACTATTGCCTTCAATTATAAGCTGTTTTTTGTTTTTAACAAATTTAAATTCATCTGAGACTAGAGTTCATCCTTAGAAACCTATCAAATAATTGTTCCACGTTAGGAAAAAGGGCTGCTTCTTTAAATCAAATACTCTCTATAATCATCACTCTCGATGGTCTCAATGAAAAATTAGTTATTGCTACTATTGCTGCCATTTAGAAAAAAATTTCAGACAATATCATTTTTAATTCTTAGTGTGGTGAGTGAATAAATATATTTTTACCATCTCAGCTTCCTGAACAAGTTTGCATGAAAATCAACTTTACTGTTACAGCATTAAAAAAAAAGATGGCCAAAATAATGGATGCATTTATGAATATCAAGGACAAAATAACTATCACTAAAAAGGTAATCAATACCACAAATGATTTGTAAGGGAAAGACTATACTTGGGTGCTCATAATATTTAATCAACCAACCTTGGTGTTGTTTATAAAAACTGATGAATTGGGAATCAATGAAAGCAGGTAAAGAGAATGCTATTAGTTTTTCACTATGGCCCATCATGCAACAGTGCAGCTATGAATTGAGAGACAAAATGAATACTATGAATCTGATAGAAATATAAGACAAAAAGTTATTTCAGCCTCCTCTATGATTAACTTCAAGCAATAGAAGTAAGCAAACAATAATGATATACAGAGATAAAAATATGGGAAAATATCAAATTAATAAAAAAGATAGATACAAAACTAAATAAAGGAGTAAACAAACAAATCTACCTCTCTCAAGCCTTCCATGATTTTTTCTTGGACTTTCTGAGTTTCCTTTGCAGCAGCAAGCTGCTTGCTCAAAGTTTCTACTTCTTTTTTCAGAGCATCAGATTCAGAATCTTTGCTGAAGAATAGTTAAAAGGAAACCTTATTAATTTCAACTTATATTTTAAATCAATAAATTAATGGTAGGTCAAAAATTGTTTTGATAATTTAATACAGAAAACACATAGAGAAAAATAAATAAAAGGTCAAATTCAAATCAGGTCAGATAAACATGTCAAAATCATGTATGGAATTTATTAAATCATCAATTATATGTCCTCAGCTTAAATAACAGACTAATAAATTTTTGTTTTTAAAATAAAACCTCTATTTAATTTGTTTTGCGCTTTTTGCTTGTTTTGTTTGTGTTTTTTCAGAACAACCAACCTTTTTGAAGTGTGTATGCTGCTGTCTTGCTTTTTCTGAGCCCTGAGGTCTGCAAGTTCCTTTGAAAGCTTTATAATTTGCTCATCAGCCCTCTTCTTGCTGCCCTCCATGAGAGAGATCTGACCTTGTAATAAAGTCACCTGTTTCTGTATAGCATCTTTCTCTTTCCTGAGCTGAATCATATCTTGTTTATCTGTTTGTTCAATTGCATGAAATTAAACATTCCATTATGAGAATCTCTAAAAGACAACAATTAAAGATAATGAAGTAAAATGCAATTGATCATCATGCTTTAATAAGAGATCAGTTTTTAAAAAAAAATAAGAATCAGTCAGAAAATGATGACTGACAAATTTTTCAAACAGAGATTCATTACGAAAACTATGAATGAGAACAGAAAACATTGGAACTTGATTTGTTTTAGGTGGGTCTTACACACACATCAACATTAATACTGTCACACTGAGTCAGTTGATATAACTAGAAGAAAAAGTTTAAATTGATATATTCATTAACCATAAAAGAGCAGACAAACCTTTGACAGCAGCTTCCCCATCATGGCCATAATTGATAATAAAGCGTTGATGTTTAGCATCCAACACACTGTATTCATGTTTCAAGCTATTTATTGTTGCTTTCAATTTTGCATTCTCTTCCTTCAACCTGAGATGAGAAAAATATAGTCCTTATTGATTTCTATGTGGTAGATATTCTGCAAATCTAAAAAATTCGAAGCTCTTCTATCAAAATGGTAATTGGTAAAACCAAAGGAGGTAAATATAAAGTCAAACCTATAATTTCTACAAAAGTTTCCAAAGCTGAATTATCCATATTAAGAATGAAGATAATGCTTGAAAGTGAACATTTCTTTGAAAAAACCTAACTTACTCTTCTGACTCTTTTTTCCAGAAAGAATCATCTTTAGCTTTGGAATTCTCCTGAAAAGAGAGATTGATTATTTGAGAAAGTCAAAGAAATGGACCTTTGATACTGAACTCTCTAAGACACTTTCATTTTACTCAAAGATTTAAGTTGAATGAGTGAAATACTGCGACATTAAATGAATACATCCTTGCCACATGAAAAGTGCTGATAATAATTATCAGAGATAAGGAAAGACAATTTAGAAAAATTATAACAAGTAAAAGGTTAATTGAAGATTATATCTGTAAAAATAGAGTACCTTTTTCAGTGCATCAGTCTGACTTGAAAGTGCTTCATTCATTTCTCGCAGTTGTCTGTTTGCAGTTCTTAATTCTTCCATTTTAGCCTCAAGGTCTGGAAACCTTGGGCCTTTGCATAAACCTTCACTGCTTACCTGAGGATAAAAAAAAGCTATGAATTAGAAATCATTATTTTTTTATACCAAATTTAAAAGAAACAAATCAGAATTTAGAAAAATTGTTAAGGGAAACCTCATAACCTCATAACTATTAGAAATTTATTCCCGTTCCTAAAATTGTTTGAGTAAATGGACAAAAGAGGTTAAGAGCATGGATTAATGTCTTTGAAACAAAGAGGTTTAATGAATTCAACAAAAGTAGAAAAGTTGTGCCCTTCTACCATGACTTAGCAATTTATTATTATCATTGTCTAACAAAAAGGCAACTTACTATCAATTCATCCTTCTGAAATACAGCATCGTCTCGTTCTCTTTCAAGATAAGCAATCTTTTTCCTGAATTAAATAAAAAAATAATAAAAGCACATGTGTTAAAACTTCTATCTCTACAGTGAAAAAAACCCAACCCAATTACCTCTGCCAAATGCATGCTGACCAATGCATGCTTTGCCAAACTGCACTGTATTTTTAAGTGACTGAATTAATGCACTTAAAACTATGTCCCAAAATTGCATCAAAATGAAACAAAATGTAAAAGTCCATCTTTAATTTTGCATATAGCTTTGTCTATTATGCAAGTAACAGATCTATACAAGCAGGGGTGGAAGCTACCAGCCTTCACTTGCCCAGAAAGTACAGACTTTAGGTAGCTGCAAGTGAGACCAGCTGTAGCTGGCAAACTTTCACCCCTGTATAAAAGACCCACAAAAAAGAGTTTAGCTCGATGCATATATGTCCCTTGAATTCATTCAATTGCACAGTTTATCAAACTGCTTGAATTCCTTGTCTAGCATGCACAGATCCATTCTGCAGTGCCATTGTCTTTTGATTTCTTAAAAAGTTTAAGATTGGACTATTCTTTGTTTGCAATATGCAATGTCATGCAATTCTTATTGCCTAACAATTAACCTTAGTTTGGCAGGAGACGTATACATCACCACAGCTGGTGTAAGGGGAAAGGCTCCGTTACGAGCTTATTTTTTACTACAAATAACTCTCTACACATGTCTTCGCATCATCTGTGTCTATTTTGATGCTTTAGCCAATGAGATTCTACAAAAGAAGTAATGTGACAATAAAGTCAACTATACTCTAGATCAAAAGAGATCTTGGGCTGAAGACCAACTTTCGTAAGTGCCGATTTGAACTAAAAGTTTTGCTTGTTAACAAAAAATGACACTTTTTTATTACACAGAAATTAAAAATATATTAAAATTTAAGCGTTTGAGAATAAATAGACCCTCAAAATTTAATTTTAAGCTTTTAAATTATTGTTTTCTTAACATATCAAAGAGTCAGCAAGTTGGCTCTTAGGTATCCTTTTTAGTTTGTTACTAAAAATATACCTAAACAAAAATTGTATCATGTTGAGCTCCGTTCTTTCATCTTTTGGATGATGTCAGGTTTGTTTATAAGAAATATGATTAAAAGGGAGTGTTTTGATGTTGAAATGAGCAACTCGGGTGGTTACAATGAAAACATGACCCCACTGGGTGCTTCCGCAGAACAATGACGTTAGTTTTCAATACCTCTGCACAGGACGTGAATTAATGAACCATATGAGTAAATGACAAAAGCTGCCATGGTTTGAAATGGAAGATGCAAGACAGCACATTGTGTTACAAGAAATAAAGGAGACAATACTATAATATATCTCATAACTTTTTTTCATTTAGTTATCATTCAAATAAAAAAAGAAAATCAAAAGATATTTTACATCATTTTCAGCACTATCTAAGTGGCATGGGCAAGGGTATTTTCCTCACAGTGGTCATCCAAAGAAAAAAATTACGTCTGATTTCTCCCAATTTTGTTGTTTGAAATAAAGAAAGCCATGCAATTTCAAATATGCACAGCTAAGATAAATATCAAAATATCAGTATAAAGTTTGCCTACCTTAAAAGCTTTCATTAAAAACTCAACATGCCCAAAATGTGCCATCCATACAAAACTGCTGTAACTATTGTAACAATTCACTAAAAGTAATTTTAGTAGTAGAGTATTTGTTGATGAGGATAATTACTGCAAGATTGACAAACAAAAGAAATAGTTTTCAGTGATTAAAAAATTTAAAAATCTTATACTAACCTCAGACTTTGGTTTTCATTTCGGATTTGATCCATTTGTACACTGAGAGATTGCACTTCACTCACTTTGGAGATGCTCCCCTCAGACTGTAGAGATTTTAAAATGTCAAAATATGCAATTGCAATTCAGTTTGATAATATTTTTTAGGTTTTTAAGGATAAGGATGTTAAGAGAGCTTAGGTGTAATCGAGACTATTTCTAAATCATATCTACGGCATTTTCACTCATTCTCTGCTTGTGCTGGTCTATCTGGAACAGAGTGAAGTTTTTCAGTGAAAAATTCAATTCCTTTACCTCATTAACAAAATGTGTTTACTGAGAAATCTCACACAAACTGTTGGCAATGAAAAGAGTATCATCCATATTGCTTTCTGTTTACAAAATGCAAAATATAATACCCGTTCTACTTTCCCTACTTTTCTCATTGGAAAAAATGTTCAAACCCCTGGAATCTATTTCTATTTTAGAGTCTATACCTTTTACGGCAAACCTGACATATACTACAATAACAACAACAGGAATAATCACAGCAACAATAACAACAAGAACATTGATAATATTCAAACTTAAAATAAAAATAATAGAAATAATTGTTAAAACAACTTACAAATGTATAATACATATCATAGTAGTTATAAATAACAAATGGCTCACATTTTTTGAAAGAACTTCCTTTTGGGTCTCTAGAAGTTTTATCATTTGTTCATTTTCAGCTTTCTCTTGGATCAATCGCTTATTTTCCTCACAATATCTGAAAAAAGAGTGCCAAAAATAAAGTCAATAAATGCACAGGGAATAAATTAAAAAATAACGAATGCAAAAGTATGTGAGGAAAATTCAGTTTGTTGAATATAATAATATATCATGAATGAATAAGGATTTGGATCAGAACAAATAAGAATCCTTAAATGCCGTGTCTTGTATTAGCAGTAATACCTAAATTTATCAAATTGTTAAATTCTAAAGAATGAAGCTCTCCATCATTGCATTCTTAATAATAAGAATATATTGTCCTCAAACAATGGTAATTATTCTTTAGGCTACTCATCCATGTTATTAATAAAGAAAATATTAAATCATGTATGCAAGTACACAACAATTGAGACATACTGAGGATAATAAATTCTTCAGCTCAGGTTTAGTTAATCATAAATTAGCAGGCATGCTTTATGAATATGCATTGTTCACCTGTTGACTTCATCATCTTTGTCTGACAACATCTCGCACTTGTCTTTCAATGTCCTCAATTCAAGTCTTAGTCCCGACACCTTTAATGTTGAAGCCAAAGAATTGAAGATATTATTTTTGCAGATAAGAAGCACAAAAGAACGTACAAAAGAAATTAAGCAATTTATATTTCATTCATCTAAGGAATCCAAAATTTAAAATAATGAGACTGTTAAGATTGTTCAACACATTAAAAACTGTTTTTTTATTCCACTTATAAAATTTACACTTCAAGACAACCAAATCCTTAATCTTTCTTTGCCAAAAAATAAGAGCTTCACTTATTTTGCAATTTAAAAAAAAACAGAGACATTTAAGAATCTTCTTTAATTTTTTAATTTTGATAACTTTCAATGACATAACTTACAGCATCCTCTAATTCATGGTTTCTGTCCGTCAAATTTGCAAGTTCAGATTCCTTCCAAGACACTGATGATGTCAGCCGTTCGCAAGTCTGCTTCCAAGTGTCCATCTCTGATTGTTGCAGAGCTGTGCCCTCTCTTAATCCTTCATTAGCTTTGATAAGTTTCTACATTAAAGAAAAAAGAAAGCATAGGAGTCACTATGAGAGTAAAACACATCGACACTATCATAGTTGAAAGTGTAAAATCATAAAGTTAATTCAAATCCCCATCTGACAAATACAGACCAGAAGTTGCTTTGAGGGAAACATCAGCTTTGTGTTCATTGGAATGAAACTGTGAGATGAATTTAACAAATCTATGAGCTTAACACCTAAAATCATATATATATGAAAGATGAGAGTAAACAGACAACAACAAAAATTAAAACAAAAAAAGCAACAACCAAACTGTTTCTGTTTGCAATCGACTACAAACCGTTTCAAGTTCTTGACATTTGTTTTCAAGTGTGTTCTTTTCATATCTTGTTTGCTTCAGTTCATTCTGAAATATGGATATGAAATAAACAATAAACTCATGAAGAATACAAATTGTAAAACATACATGACTAAAGATTTTAACTAGAGCGTTTTCACTAAAATATACAAGCCTGTATTTTGTTTTACTTCTTTTGGGTTTTCATAATCAGGATTGCAACTTACCCGCAACTTATGAATCATGTCCTCTTGGTAATCTTGCTCCTTTCTTCCATCATGAGATTGGTTACTAATCACCTGTTGAAGAATCAAATTGAATTTGAAGACAAAACCTCAGGAGCCAAACAAGAATCTTGAATAAGCCCATTAGAAGAAAACTGGACCAGCTGGATTTGATGTTACACAAATTAACTTGGTAGTAACAAAATCTGGTTCACCAATCAAGGCCATCATTTTTGGAACAGAAGCCAAGCTCTGTTTAGTCCTCTCAGCATTGTCAGAAAACATATGGCACTATTTCCAAAGACTATATTATTGTCCAAACAATTCCAAACCCCAGTAGCTATTTGTAGCAACAGCTGTTCTACTGTAAGCTATTAGCTAGTAATTCATTTTATTGCTTTAAAAAAAACCCCAAAAAAACAACAAAATATTGAAGTGGTAAAAACTACAGTTCAAGCAATAATCCCAGCTAGAGTGAACAAAACAGAGAGGAAAAATAAATTTTTCTTTGAAAGGAAACTGCTCACCAAATTCAGCCTCTCAATCTCTGACTGAAGTCTGCGTCTTTCTTGCTCTCCTAATTCTTGTTGAGATTGCAACATACTCTTATTGCGTTCTAAGGCAGCTATTTGTTCAAGTGCTCTCTCATAAAAGGCTTTTACTGAAGAAAGCTCTGAGCTTAATTCTTCACTGACCTTGAAAAAAAAAGAGTTAATATCATTGACAAAACTGTTATCGGAAAACAGATGGTTTTTGCTTCTGTGCATCATGTAAGGGGTGTTCAAGAAGTAACTTCACAAGCACATAAAGAACTCTTCAAGTTATCCAATGTAGGGGCATGTGATTTATAAAATCAAGAACTTGAAAATATGCTTATAATTTTTGAAACAATATTGAGTATCATAAACCTGAAAGTTCAAATGACATTGACACACCCACTGACATCAGGGCATAAACTGAACAAGTCTAAAAATGCAAATTTTACAAAGGTGGTTAAAAAACAAATACACTGAATTTTTTAATAACAAACTTAACATGATGAAACCTCATATAAAAGAATCAAATGTGAAATCTGTCAGAAATGTGTTGAATTATATGTCTTACAATATAGATATAAATGTTCATATTGGAATGGGTCACTTTGTGCCACAGTAATGACACTTTGTTAGCTTGTCAATACATTTATCATGGATGTAGCCAATCAACAAAGGTAAGGGGAAAAAAACAATAACTTGGCATGCAGGAGCTCTCGTGTACACTGGAGAATTCACAACTATGTGTAAGATAGACCTTATGAATTTTGCATTTTCAATAACTTAACACTGATATTATGTATCTACACGAACATGATAATAGTATTATTCATGCATTAAAAGAAAACTTCAAAGCAGAATCAAATGAGCAGTATCAAAGTCAGTTACCTTTTTAACAGATGCAAGTTCCTTTAATTGCTCTTTAACATCTTGTTGGAAAGATAAATCATAGGACCGTGATGAAGAGTTTTTTGTGATATGTTCATTGAGTTGATCCTCAAGACTAAGTTTGGTCTATGAAAAAAAACAAAAAACAATAAGAGTATGAGAAATTAATATTTCAAAGTTGTTATGGTTGCTAAAATAGGCTTAGTCAAAAGAGCAAGAATCAGAATCTTTGAATGGACCTTTCTGAGTCTGATAAAAAACAATCATCATTATATCTTTTCTGCTAAAATCCCCCCGGCCGTTATGTCACTGTCTCCGTTAGTAGGATAATGTCCCTCTGATCTAGTGGACAAGAATATAAACCTTCACATGGTGCCCACCGTGAGTATGACATTGAATGTCAGAAACTGATTTTTTAGACCCTAATACTACCCCCCCTCCCCATTAATGCCGTTGGTAACAAAATGGATACCAGTGGAAATGATAAATTAAAAATAATTAACAAGTATCTTTGGGAAGGAAAGAAAATGAAAATACGAATTGCTTGAATTGAATTCATAATGTTGAAAACACATATAATAGCATTACTTTCATCATTTGCTCCTTGTCAAGAACCATTTGTTGAAGCTTGCTATTCATCTGCAATTTCTCTTGAAAAAGTCTGTCTCTGTCAGCACCAGTAGCTGCCAGTCTTGATTTCAGGTCTGTTATCGTATCTTGGTAGCTTTCAATCTGCTTCTCATTTCGTGTTTTGTCCTGTGAAAAAGACAAAAAAAAAACCACAGATAAGCAAGATCTCTTTCAAAACCCAGTTAATTTGAACTACTTAGAATAGAAGATAGGTTTTGTTAGGGTATAAAATAGGGTCCATTTTTTAAAGGTAAAAGCTACAAAAATTTATACACTTAAGTCATAACAATGTCCATTAAAATATCCTTTCTATGAGAACACATGGCTATAACCAGGATACATCGACTGATATTAAAATTGACTTTCAAACTGAACCTCATTAGTTACCTCAGCAGATGTAGACCATGTGATAGCAAGTCTCTCATTTTCATCTTTCACCGCCTGAAGAAGGCTACGAAGTTCAATCACCTGACCAGCCATCTCTTGAACTTTACGAGTCAAAGCATTGTTGTCCTTGAAATCATATGAATAAAAAGCTTATAACTTATTAATCTTACCAAGAATTAAGAAATAAATCTCTCTTACTACAAGGGATACCAAAAGAAACAAAGCACAATAACATACTATTTATGGGCAACAAGAAAGATCTAAGCTTTTTAATTTTGATTAACTGTATGTCACCTGCTGACAACAACAGAAATGATTTCTTTCATGTGCAAGGGTACAAAAATTTAATCAGACAGAAGACCTTGCAATCAATCAATCCCTTATATGTAATTCCTTGAATTTTAAGATTAGTTCCAGAAGACCGACAGGAGGTCCTCCATCTCTTATAAACTAAGATAAACTCTCTCAATTAATCATCTCAACATATCAAACCCAGTGGACTAAATTTCCAATCAATTTTAACATCAACTATCCTTAATTTAATTTTTTTTAAAAATACAAACAATGTAACCTACCTCTTTTAATCTGACAGAATTGTTTTTAATATTTCTATTCTCAATTTCTAAAGCACCAAAGCGGGTCTGTGTAACCGTTAACACCTCTTTCAGCATCATAGAGTCGGACTGCAACTTTTCTTTGTCCTGTTACAATAAAAAAAAAATTGGATCAAATATTTAACTTAATAATAAACCCCAAGTTTTTTTTTCTATATAGAATCAAAATTATTATCATCTGAGAAATTGACAACAGAAATCAAATGAGCTTAGTGGCAAAGATGTGATTATCAAGTCATGTGAGTGAATGTCAAAATTATCAGGTTGCAGGTACCATCAAGTGTGAAGTCCTCAGAGGTCCTGCTGTGCAAGTTAAAGACCCTTTGGCAGCCAGAACTTGTAAAGTGCAGATTGCAAACCCACCATCAGGACAGTGATCTAAATTGATTCTCACTACAAAAGTTGTGATAATCTTCAAACACAGGGAGCTATGAGCAGGTGTTGTTAATTTGATCATTGAATAATGATCACAAATAAAAGAATACCACAGTTTAAAACCAGCTTGAGCCTTCAGGTAAAGAAATGAACATAAATGTAAATACTTGATTAGAAAAAAATCCTGGCCCTCAAAAAATCAAACCTAAAAGAAATTCTTTTGTGACATCGGGACACATCAAATAAAATACAAACACCCTCAGTCAAGAATTGAAAAACACTTGCCTTTTGCAGTCGACAATTTTCTTCCTCCATTATTGATAAGGCAGTTGTTGTACTATCCAGTTGACTGAGTCTTTTGTGGTTTTCGTTTTCCACATCTTTGTGTTGTGACTTCAAAGATTTCAACTGGTAATCCAAAGCACTGACTCTATAAAAACATACAAAACATTAAAGATAAAAAAACCATGGGAACTTGTTAATGTATTTAGGACACATTGACAGATTGTACTTGTGGCAAGATCAAATGTTAGTATTGTTGATTATTAATGTAGTTATAGAGAACACAGTGAACCTATGGAAAAATAAGTTTCATCTTTTATACAAATCTTTCTTTTCCCTATTTCAGTTTTGTGATTCTGGATAGATTTACTGCATACATATTGTTCACACTGTAAACTGAAGTATGTATACATCATACCAAAACAGTTCCTCAAACACCTATCTCAACACAAGAGGGACATCATACACTGTTTATTTTTTGCTTTGGAAAGCTGCACACTGAAGATATGAAATTCTGACACAATTTTGTCAAAGGGAAACAAGCTTCAGCATCAATTTGGGGGCTGAATAAAAAAGTCATCCAATTTGGCAAACTGCAATTTGAAAGAGTGCAGTTTGATGGTGCCTTTTGTTTGTGGCAGAAATTCAAATAATGTAAATTAATAATTCATGAAAGATCCTTCAATTATGAGAAAGAAAATCTGTTTCCTTTTCTTCTCTTTTATCTCTTTTGAAGCGGTTTTCGCAGTGACAAATAAAGCACATGTCATCTCTTACCTGTCTTGCATTTGTTCTCGAAGTGTCAGGTTTTCCATGTGTAAACGCTGCTTGTCTTCCTCAGCTGCCTCCAAGAGAGATATTTTCTTTCGATACTCCTACAAGGAACAGAATTTTGGATATACAAGGATGTAGATGTATTTCTCATTGTTATATGCAACAGTCAATCAAATATCAAGTCCAAAAAGTCTACATCTCTCTGTACCAAAGAACTTAAAGGAATTAGTAATACGCTTTAAAGTTCTAAGCGGTTAAGAGACAATTTGTTGAATATTTAAGTAAGTTGTATGTGTATTTATACCATTCATGTTATGCCTATCTCTTTTCATATGATCTTGAAATGTTTCAAATAGAAAATGCACAAAAATCAATTTCCTTCCAATATATATATTGACAGAGACACAAGACAACAAAATTTTGAAAGAAAATGTTGGCAATGTAAGTATTATTTCAATGCATTCTGTAAAATGGAAATCCTTATCATGAAAGCTGAAGGCAGGTAGCATGACTGCAACAGTAAGACCTTAATTATTACCTCTCTTTGAGACAAAATTAAATCTATGATGTCTTGTTCTGCTGTTCAATTCAAAGCTGATTTTGATTCACATCTTGAAACAATCTGCATTTGCGGCAATACAAAGGTTTTTTTAACACAGCCTTGAAAGCAGGATGAGAATGCATTTGTGGTTTTGATATTCTGTTTAGTTTGGTTTTAAAGATAGCTTTACAAAATACTGTTTCACAGTGTAACTGGGAAATATTTATCCGACTGATATTTGCATGACATGATATGAAGAAAACTGGCAGGCTTACTCTTTCTTTGATCTTCAGATCCTCAACAAGCATGTTATTTTCCTTTGCAGAAGCCTCAATTTTCTTAAGGCGATCACTCTGAAGTTCCAATGTGCTTTGTGCTTCTTTTAATTTTCTAACTAAAACATTGCGCCTTGATATACTGTCATCTGAAAATAAAGGAAATTACAACATTTTAAAATATTCTTATCTCATCCACGCCCTGTGGTAAAGTGGCTCATTGGTCTTTCTCAATGAGCAGATACCACCAAAGGCAACAGCAACTATTGTTCGGCTTAAGATCGAGTAATACCCCTTATGTATTACTTGATCTTAAGCCAAACAATAGTTACTGTTGCCTTGGTGGGATCTGCTCATTGATAAAGACCAATGAGCCAATTTACCACAGTGCATGGTATTGCTCATTATGCCACACAAGATTAGGCACAGATGCGATCCATAGTTTTTTTCCATCTCCTTGGAGCTGGGTCCCAATACTGCTTAGGTGGTATGAAGGGAGAAGGATAACAAAACAAAACAAAACTTATCTAATCCTCCATCTCCAATAATTGATACGATCAGCTTGTAGGAATATTTTCAATAAATCAATTCCCAAACTTGAGCCAAGAGTTATCATTGATATTTCAAGTTTTTACTCTATTGATTGCAATCATCCGCTTCCAATACCACTAAAAGCTGTATGAATTACAGATGTGTTGATAGGCAGACTCAAAAAGTATTCAACCCTTTTAGTCACTGAAGTTAACTCAATGAAAATTTCAAAAGGCACTAGCAATCTCCAATAATTCATTACCTAAAGCTTCATGCATTTCTCGCAGAGATCTTTCTTTGGAGGGAGAGACACTGGGAGCTCCCTGAGATCCAGACAGGGAATTGGAGTCTCCTGCAATGGAGCCATTCAGCCTTGACATTGATTGAGATCGAGACAGCCGGAAAGGAAATGATGTGTTCATCATTTCCTCTGATGAGAAGGTTCCAGCCTTGTGCTTCATTGAGCTGTGACAGATATAATGTCATGTCAAAGAATTAGAAATTGAATCAACTTCAATGTGAACATTCATCATTTCAATATACATGTTGCCACCCCCTCCATACGATGTCATGTC
This sequence comes from Melibe viridis, assembly GCA_039654465.1. Taxonomy (NCBI): domain Eukaryota; kingdom Metazoa; phylum Mollusca; class Gastropoda; order Nudibranchia; family Dendronotidae; genus Melibe; species Melibe viridis. Next base: position 698 of record JBCIKM010548952.1, on the reverse strand, counting down.
ACGTCTACATTCATTTTAATGAAGCTGCAGCAGAAAGAACAATTAAAGAGCATTGTTTCAATTGTAAATGTTTTGGCTTCCTTCCCTCTTCCTCTCTCTCTCTCTCTCTATCTCTCTCTCTCTCTCTTTCTCTGTCTGTCTGTCTGTCTGTCTGTCTCTCTCTCTCTCTCTCTCTCACTCTTCTTTTCTTTCTTTTTTCCTTTTTTTTCTTTGACGCTTCAATCTATTTCCAAACACAAATATCAGTTAGTGTGCTGAACACAAATATCAGTTAGTGTGCTGTTATCAAGGCATTATATTGAAAGGATGAATTTTCTTTCTTTTTTAGTCCAGTCCAGTCCAATACTGCTGCAGCTTCATTAAAATGAAGGTAAACGGCAATATGGTGTGGAGGGGGTGGTAACATGAAATGTTTTGTCTGATTTATCCTGATCAAAGGTGTCTATCAAGACAGATATAATATGCTCTCCCTCCCTCCTTCTTATCTTTCTGCTGTTTTTTTGTTTGATCTGTTCCCTCTTTGAACAAATAAATAATATCCTCTTCCTTTCCTTTGAGCTCCTCCTCTGCGACCCTCGTGTTTTGTGGGACCCAAAACCTCCAAGAAACAAACCTCCATCCCTCCCTCCTCCCTCCCTCTCTCTCTCTCTCTCTCTCTCTCTCTCTCTCTCTCTCTCTCTCTCTCTCTCTCTCTCTCT
>JBCIKM010548841.1:0-17568 GCA_039654465.1 Melibe viridis | reverse complement strand
CACTTCCAGCACCACCACCACTACCAGCACCACCACCAGCACCACCAGCACCACCAGCACCACCAGCACCACCAGCACCTTCACCAGCACCACCAGCACCAGCACCACTTCCAGCACCACCACCACTACCAGCACCACCACCAGCACCACCACCAGCACCACTACCAGCACCACCACCAGCACCACCACCAGCACCACTACCAGCACCACCACCAGCACCACCAGCACCACCACCACTACCAGCACCACCACCAGCACCACCACCAGCACCACCAGCACCACCACCACCACCACCACCACCAGCACCACCACCACCAGCACCACTAGCACCAGCACCACTTCCAGCACCACCACCACTACCAGCACCACCACCAGCACCACCAGCACCACCAGCACCACCAGCACCACCAGCATCAGCACCAGCACCGCCACCACCACAACCCCCGCACCACTATCATCATCTTCATCATCATCATCATCATCATCATCATCATCATCATCATCATCTTACTTACTTACTTATCGTGGGCGTGTGCTTGGTGTACGTTGCCGATCATTCTCCTCCAATTGTTTCTGACAACTTTTTGTCTGATGTAAGATGTGTTCGTGGTGACTTTGCATGTGTATTTTCGGAGTCCTGTCACGTATGTTATTCTCTGTTTACCTCTTGCACGTTTGCCTGCAACCATCCCACTAATAACTAGGTGCTCTCTTTCTTTGCATCTATAGACGTGACCGAAATACTTCATTTGCATTTTCCTAATTGAAGTCAACAGACCTCTGTTGCGTCCGATTTTTTAAAGTACTGCCTCATTTTTAATTTTCTCTGACCATTAGATTTTTAATTATCTCTTGTGTATCCACATTTCAAAAAATTCTAATCGCTTCTGTCTTCCTATCTCTAAGGTCCATGTTTCGCAGGCATACAAAAGGGTAGAAGGCATATAAGTTTATATTTTTTGTAGTCTCGTTTTTAGTTTTAGTTTGATGTTCAGAAGAACACGTCCTTAATTAAAAAAACAACCCCAAAAGCTGTTCCTCGATTTGCCTATTCTTTGTTTGATTTCTGTGTTGTCTCTAGCGTCGTCTGATATAATCGCGCAATGGTATTTGAACTTTTTGACTTGCTTTATTTTTTCACCATCGCTGATGAGTTGAAAAGGCAAATTATGATCTTGCTTAACCATACATTCTGTCTTTTTCACATTCAGCAGCAGTCTTTTCTCATCTCTGGCTCTCACGTGTGTGGTGAGCATATGCTGTACATCCTCTGGCGCAAATGCCACCAAGACCGCGTCATCCGCGTATCGTGGGTTTCTCATGTTTTGTCCTTCAATAGTGATTCCCTTGGTTTCTTTAATTTCGCGGAAGATAGTTTCCATAGACACGTTAAAGAGGTCTGGGACAAAACACATCCCTTCCTCATTCCTTTTTATATTAAAAAAATACGAGGACTCGTGTCTAGTTGTGCACAAGCTGTTTGCTTCCAGTAGAGGTTTTGAACGATCCTGAGGTCATTTTTTTCTTATTCAAACGGACAGAAGTATTTGAAAAAGGTCATAATGTTTTAGGGAATCAAAGGCATTTGAATAATCAATGAAGAAGAGTTGTAATTGTTTTTGTTTTTCTATTGATATTTGTATTATTGTTTTGAGGGTAAAGATAAAAAAATCCAAATTGCTTCCTGCAGATTTCTGCAGATATTTTGTTCTTCATTCTTTTCACGACAACACGTAGAAGCATTTTTGTGATCTGGCTCATAATACTTATGGCTCGGTGTTGTTCGCATTCAATGGCCCTAACCTTTTAAGGTAGTGTGATAAACAATGATTGCCTTAATTCGTTCGGTAGCTCACCCCTCTCATTAATTGTGGTTGAAAAGTTTTGTCAGAATATCTACTATCTTCATCATCCTGATCATCTTAATTATCATAATAAAAAAACAACAACACCGAAACAATCGTTTTTCTGGGTATTTATGTGCTTGATAACCTTTTTTTGGAAAAGTGGATAGTGTTTTAAATGAATTGGTTTTAACAACACTCTAAATTCTAACAAAAAAATATCTTGTTTTTTTATCTGATTTGCTTTGTTTGATTTTTCAAAACACTTTACATAGCCTTGTAATAGTCGATCGTGCAAAGTGCTTGTTGGGCGAAAATGATAACATCAAAATCCTTTTTTTGCGTGTGTGATTTTCACTTTATCTCATCCTCAACCCTAAAGCATACTTTTTTCAATTACCATCACACACATTGACCGCTAACTATTGCACTTGGTTGTTGTTCATCTCCCCAGGTAATTAATCATCATGAATAGTAAACATCCGGACCTTCCAAAGAGAAGCCAGGGGACACAGACATCTATTTCAATCCCGCATGACAACACAAATGAGATAAACAGAAAACAGTTCACGAGGCGCAGCTGTAGGATAAGAGCAGGAGCTCCACGTCTGAAAAGAAAACCACCCTTCCGGTTCAGAAAAAGGACCATATCATCTTTTAGTGTGACGAGAAGCCACCGACTGGATAGAAAGGTCTTGAGAAATACTAACAATAGTCAAAATGGTGATGGAACAACAAGCGAGGAAGGAAATTCAAAACCGTCAGGAAGTGATGGTAGCTTTCTTGGTAGGTTTGCCAGGGCATTTGGTAGTGAAATGCAGAGCTTCGGATCTGTGCATTCGTTGGATTCCTCGACCAAGACAGAGGTGACAGTGAAAGAGAATATGCATGAGACCAATGAATGGAATAGCCGCACATTTAGTATGATACGAAACAAACTCAAAGCGAAAACCATTTTGAGTAGTGGAGAGCAAGGTAAACCCAGCACAGAAAGCGAAGCCTGCGATATCTCCGATGTTGTGCAACTACCGGATGAAAGTGATGCAAAAATTAAAAACGTTTCATCTTTTAGGATAGAAAACAAAACTGCAAACCTTGAATGCAATGATGAAACATTTGCAGGAATTAAATCTGCTCAGTTTACTTTCTCCAATCGGCGATGTTTGTCTGATTTGATTCAAAACAATTTCACTCCAAAACCGACAAATCGGAAAGGACAAACATTACACGGGAAAAAGTCATTTTTGACATCCAAGCACAAATCTTTTCATAAATCACCCTCTTTCAAGCAACATATTTTATCTGCAAGTCAAAAAACGAACCTACGTGAGAAAACGGAAACATCAGATTCCGATTTCTTGAGTAGTAATCCCACTGTACTCTCAACACCAACTATCACAGGGGAGACTCCAGCTCCTGTTCTTATCGTAACGGAAATGAACGAAAACATCACACCTTTTGTATCATCAAAAATGAATGGGTTGCTTTCTAAATATGTTGAAAATAAGCAAAAAGTCACCGAAGTGAATAATGAAAGTTCTGGAAAGTTTCTACTAAGACATCAGAGAGCCCTCGATCTGAAGCAAAATCCTGTTGCTTTAACCTCCTTGACAAAGCCTGGATCAAATTTTAAGTCCTTGATAACGCGACAATTGTCACTTCTCGGATTTGCCAATAAGGACAACAGCGTAGGCCAGACGCTACAAAAATCGAGTTCTCCAACAAGTCAGGCTGAAATATTTTCCAAAGGAGACATGTCCAATAGAAAATTAGACGAAGAAGAAAAGCCACAACCAGTAAATCTTGATGTCGCTTTGTTCAAAGAATCTCTAACATCTGAAAACAAAAATTTTCGAAGAGGGCAAGCCCAAGACTCTTCCCAAGAATCCATGCTAGTTGACATGCCAGAAAATTCTCTTACTCTAACAGCTGGAGAAAAGAAAATGAACAATGATCTAATGTCAAAATACATAGAGAACAATAAAAGATCACCTACAAAAATCACATTTCCACGGAGAAAAAGATTTGGTCACAGTTATGGCTTATCGGCCTTGACTCTTCACCCAAGTGCAAAGGCTAAGATGAAATCAACCCTCGTCCGCAACTTTAAGGAGACAAATTTTAAGAATCTTTTGAGTAAAAATAAAAGCCGTTTTATTCCAGATACTGCATGCAAAACTGATGCTGATAAACGTGTCGAGTTGACGTTTCAGACTCCACCTAAAGCTTGTCTCACACCTGTTGTTTCATTGCAAAATGAAAGAAAAATGAATGCTGAGATTCCATCAAAAGAATTCATTACTGAGTCACACGTTAAGATTCAAGAAATGGACACCTCGGCAAATATGCAGGAGGATAACCAAGATCTATTTATCCGCCCTTCCGAAACAGTCCCAACATTGATAACAGAAATATTATCAAATGGTTTATTGTCAACATACACAGAGAACAACAAAAGGTCACGAGCAAAAAGTGAAAATCCTCGGAGGAAAAGGTTTGCTCCGAATCGTGGCGTCTCAGAGCTGTTACTTCCCACAAATGCAAGATCCAGCATGAAATCAAATGTCTTCCGAAAGTTTAGCCAACCAACTTTTAAGAACCTTGTAAATAAACACACTGGCGTTCATAAAGGACACTCCAGTCAAGACGTGGGACTTAAAATGGATGATGATATACTTGTCGAGTTGACGTTGCCAAAGCCACCTATTCCAGGCCACAGACCTGCTGTGTCATTTCTAAATAACAAAAAATCAAAAGCTGACAACTTATCAAAAGAACCCCATACTCCTGAAGCAAACAACAACGATCTATTAATGAAAATTAACAGCATTCCTGATCCTGATAATTCTCGTCGTCTTGGGAAAACTGATGAAACATTTACACCTACTTTAATAAGCCGCCTAAAGTTCCAACATCTTGAAGTTGATAAAGTCAAAGTTGAAACATCTTTTGCACCTAATTTGATGAACTCTCCCAATTCACACCTATCTAGAAATGAAAATCTTAAACAGCTTTTTGATCCTGACCAGGTAAAAAATGAACAGTCTTTTTCGCCTACATTAATACCTTCTCCGAAGTCACAATTCCCTGACTTTGAACAAATCAAAACTGAAAACGATTTAAAACTTAATGTTTTAAAGTCTCCTAAGTCACATCTTTCTGATGTTGACCATTTTAAGAGCCCATTAGAAACGAAGAGTAAATCGTTGTCAAGCACATCTCTTTCCAAATGGCAAGGAAAGAACAAATCGCCTTATGTAGGAGGAACTAAAAATTCTTTCATGCGTACTTCAATGGGCTCCCAAAAGTCATATAATTCTGGTTTAAATCATTTGAAAAGCCCCATTAACACAAAGAGTAAATCTTTTTCTAATATACCTCCCGCAAAGGCATGTGTAAGAGATAATTCTTTTGAACTTGCCCCCACAATCTGTGACTCTGATATCTCGTCATGCGAAATCAGCGAAAGAACTCGACAAGAAAGTTTAGAGTTTTCCCCAACAAGCATTAATCTACGAGAGGACAAAGCCTTTAAAGGCAATGTTTTAGCAAGTCATTTTGTGCAAGGCAAGCAGCCTTCAGCACCGGCAAACTTAATAAAAACACAATCAATTCTCAAAGTGTTAACGTCGAGAGATTCGAAACGCATTGGATCAGAAGAAAAAGACGATAGTGGAACTCAGACACCGTTGAAACCGAGCAATTCTACAAGTCATGTCAGAGTCCACATGCAGCTTGCAGGAGAAATTCAGCACAAGGAAAAGCCCAAACCAACAATTTTAGGTAACCAGGAATCTGTAATATCAGAGAATATTAATTTTCCAGGCGGAAGAGTCCAAGACCATTACCAGAAACCTGCACCATCAAATGTCAAGAAAATTTGCCAAGATCCTCAAAATGACCCATTCACATCTACCCCAACATGCTTAGAAGGGATGGCGTCCAATGGTTTATTGTCAAAATACATAGAAGACAAAGGATCACTGGAATCAAATATTAGTTCCGAAAAGAAAAGACTTTGGCCAAATCGTGGCGCCGCAGTGTTAACAGTTCACTCAGGGGTGAAGTCAAAGAAGAAACCAGACAAAGTTGGAGAGTTCAGGGAACCAACTTTTAAGAATCTTGTTACTAGGCAGATAGGCGTGCAGGGAACTGGGGATAGAATTGTGGATGGTATGACTGTCGCATTAGCGGCCCCTAAATCAACCACAGCTTACCTTAAAAATTTCCTTTGGTTACAGAATGATAGAAAAACAATACCTGAAGCTCTTTCAGGAGAAAATCCTTCTCCCTATGCAAACAGTAACGATCTAGTAACAAAAGGTAACTATATTCCAGATGCGAACACTTTCCCTGTTTCAATGAAAACTGAAACAGATGTCAAGCCTACTTTTTCGGAAGCGAATAAGGTCCAAAGCCCACTTAAAACACAGTGCGAGTTGTCCTCAGACAATTTTCTTTCGAAGAAGCAGGAGAAGGACAGCTCGTCTAAAGTTTGCTCAACAGCCACTGAGAATGCAATCTCAGTAAATTTGGAGAGTGACACAACTCAGCAAGACAGTTTGGTTTTACCTTCCCAAAAAAATAATCCCTGTCAGGATCAAGGTATAAGCACGACTCCCTTATACAGTTACTTGATGCAAGAGACCGGTTCTTCTGAATCTACGCCGAACACATCGAAGTCCGGAAATACCCCACTTCAAAAAGGAACAGAAACTAACGAGGGTGATTTAGCTGGCCAAGGAATGAAAGAGGGTTGGCCATTCGAGAATAAAACTTCCAAGATGCAAACTGCTATATGTGAAATTTCAACCAGGGTGTTAAATGAAACTTTACACAGAGAAAAGGAAATTTCATTTGTTAATGACGATATCGCAGAAAAGAGTAAATATTCAACGCAGAAATCACAACACGATAACGTTATGGTGCGTAAGGAAGACTCGCCAGTAAAATGTCTCAATGAATTTAATAAATTTGCCCCTTTGGAAGTCAAGTTTCCATCGTACACATTACCAGATACTGAGACCAGTGACTCAGAAAGCATGCCAAACTATATGCCCAAAACGAAACAGTCCATGCTAGAAAGACCCCCAAACGGGCTTTCCACTTTTTGTCAGGGTACACAGCAGATAAAGAGCAAAGATAAAGGGAAATTTCGAGTGCTTGTCTATAAAAATAGGTTTTCTCCATCTATTATCGCAAGGGGTAAGAACCGATCAGAGACAAAACTGATGTTCAATCACAGAGATCGTTTCTCACAATTAAAGCGATGGAAAGAAAATGATAAAAAATATAATTGCAAATCTTATGCTTCTTGGATCACTGGGATTTTTCCAAGACAAATATTAAAAGAAGGTGGTTCAGAGAGAAAAGAGTATCTTAGCAAGGATTCTTTTCAATGTAATATTGGAACTAGTTCAGAAAGAGATCTCATTGAAACGTCAAAACTTATTAAGCCGCCACTGTCTGAGTTATCAGCGCAGAACGAGGCGAAGAATAAGGACGTAATGCGTTTTAATAACGAAAGTCCAAAAACGCCCGAACGATGCATTTCACCTACATTCACACATTCACAAATAATTGGGATGAAACCACAGTCCCCCATTGCACAATCCAAACACGAGGCATCACCCTCAAAATGCCTTCCGCATATCAAAGCGGTTTTAAGTAAAAAAAGTGGGCATGAGGTTAGCAGTAAAAAAGCTATTCGACCGTCTTCATTGAAAAGAAAAAAGTATTTCCTCAAGCCGTCATTCACGCAACCAACCATTATTTGGGAGAAGAATAATGTGAGTAATACTGTTTCACCAACTCCTGAAGCGCCGATAGATACCAAAATGATACTCTGGACTTCAACTCCAACCAAATCTTCTAGTGACGTTGACCTGGAGATGAAACACAAAAACATTTCCGCACAAGAAATGGTCTCAAGTGGAAAGTGCAAAGAGGAAACCTCACCATCAAAAAGCCTTTCGCACATCAAAGCAGATCTACATAAGGATGGGGAGTATAAGGCAATCAGTAAAACAGATTCTCCATTAGTTTGGTCCAAAAAATTCGACAATGAGCAATTCATGGAGCCAGCTCTGCCTATGGAGGAGAAGGACGTTCTTAGTTTGGCTTTAAAAAGCCCCCAATCTGTGATGGTTAGTCATCCAGTTTCTCTCACGTCATCTCCATTTAAATCTACGAGTGATGCTGTCTTCGAGGTTACCCCACTGAAACCGGAAAGCAAATCCTTACTCGAAGCTTCACCGGCTCAAGGTCAATCGCCCATCAAAGCGAATCTTCCCAAAGAAGGTGAATCTAGTGCAGTCAGTAAAACAGAGTCTCCATCGTTTTTGTCTGAAATAATAAAACAGGATGGCCTTGATGAAGTAAGCACGGCGGATAACCAGGCTAAAAAAACTATGCTTTATAGTTTAAATAAGGACAAAGAAGATACAAAACGGCACGTTGGAATAAGCAATACGCTTCACTCATTATCAAATAATGTCTTAGACACCAAAGCAAAAGAAATACCCAAATCAACTCCAATTGACGGAAAAATGTCTGCCTATCTTGAACTTCTTTCTAAGCATTATTTGGGCGTGAACGCTGAGTTGCCAAAAGCAGGTGGAATTGGTAATGGTTTTGCCACGGAGGATATATCCACTGACACATTGACCTCTGCCCGAATCTGCGATAGGTCAATATCAAACCTCGCATCACAAGAAAAAAATAGTTTAGTTTTACCGGAGGAAACTAATGAACTTCAAAAGATTAAGCCCACATATTATAGCGATGGATTGGGAAACAATAATCAAGATGGGCTAAACAATTTCAAAGGAACACACTCCAGCATTAATAAAGAAAAAAATGGTCTTACAACCTATAACATCGCACACAGAGATAAGAAAAGTTGTAAACCGATTAAACGGAGCCACAAATCCATTCTATCGAGGGATAGTAACTTGGTTGCTGGAAAAACATTTCTAAGCAATTTGGATATTTTCTTAGAAAATAAAAGGCATAAAAAAGCCATGCATATCCAAAAAGTAGAAAACTCGTACTTTAGAAAAAAAGGGCGGTCCATTATGAAAATCTCCCCTAAAAATAACAGTTTTTTGAACTCAGTGGCTGTCCGACAGGAGAGGTTTCAAGCAGTAGCCGTGCTGCAATCCCTAGCGAATACATTTGGTGTGGATTTGATGACACAAAGACCAAATCAAAACGATTCAGTAGAATTATCAAAGTCAGAAAAGGAAGAGTTACTTTGCAAAGCCGTTCAAGTGATCAAGGAAAAGAGCTTTTCGAACATTCTGGACAATAATCTACCAAAAAATAATGTTTTATCCACAAATGAGTGCCAGAGTTATTTCATGAATAGCAAACTGGATGGTGTTGTAAACGAAAGAGGCCATAACCTGAATAGAACACACGAAAACAATGGAATTTCGTTTGAAAAAGAGGACGAGGAGCAAAAGAAAAAAGACTTCATTGTCGAACAAACATCTCTGTCAAGGGAGGACAAAAGGAAAACAAGCGTAAATGTTTCGGGAGAAGAGCAAATGAATCTCACTCCTGTGATTCCGTCCCGGCTTAATGCAATGTCAGGATTTACTATGGAGTGCAACTTCATTACTAGCCTGAGGGATTTTATAGAGGACTTGATAAACGACACCCCTGAAAATGAAGAAATGACAGATCAATCTAAAACAGGCAATGAATCGTATTCTCAATCGGTCAATGATGAACCGGAAATGGCAAAGGAAATAGGAGAAATGACGAAACCTCACTTTCTCAGCCCTTATTTAGGAAAGAGCACAAGTAAAAACACGAAAGGCTGTTCTTTCCTGAACGTGGTGACAAAAAATACTGTCCAAACACAATTTTTAGGAGATATGGAAACAAAGACCAATAAGGAATTGGCAAGCAAATCGCAAAGCGCTGAAAAGATCGATAACCAAAAATACTCAAGACTCACCAAAAATGACACGGAAAGAGGGGGAAAGCTTATCACAAAACGAGTAAGTCCTTACCCAGAGCCTGGCTGGACTGAAAACGTACCTGATACAAAAGACAAACAATCTCTTCCATCAAACTGGAGTGACAGTCCACAAAATCGTCGCCTTTCAGCTTTGCATGGCCCAGACGAAACAAAAAGGAAACTGAGCCCTTCACCGAGCTGGAGTGAACACGTCCTGAGAGGTGGCTCTCAATCCATTGTTGCATCTCCACGGAGAGTGCCTGAAAAGAGCGTTGATGGTAATAAGGAAAGAGCAGCAGACCCAAACCTTTTCACTAAGAGTAAAAATGCTTCAAAAAGCAGCTCCTCAGTCACAGTTTCATCCTCTGAAAATTGGCTCGATGTAAGACAAGATAACAAGGTAAAAGACATCCCTAAAAGCAAAACATACCTTCCGCCTAGCTGGAGTGAACATGCCTTCGATCAATCCCCTGCAAATGTACAGGGAATGAACGTTGGTGAAAAAGGCAAAACAAAAAGGAGCCCCCAATCGTCACCACGCCGGAGTGAAAAGATACAACGGCAAAGCCCTGTGGCCTTAAATAGCAAAACCGAACAAGAAGATAAAGCTTACTTGCCACCCAGTTGGAGCGAAAGTGCATTTAAAAACAGCCCTCAACCATTTCTGAGATCCGGTGGCGAAGACAAAAGAGCAGATAACTCATACCCACTTCCCAGCTGGAATAAAAGTTCACCAAAAGGTAGCTTTTATGCCAACACCCCCTGTTCTAGGAAAGCATTCGAGAAAACGTCGAACGACAAAGTGAAAACAAGAGGTGGTCTTTGCCATTCACCTAATGTAAGTGAGAATAGGCCAGAGCATAAGTCTTCATCTCCCTTCGAATCGTCTAGAAAAGCGGTAGTGCAAAAAAAGGAAGACAATACAGGATCAAAAAGAGTCAATTTTTATCGCCCACCCAGAAGGGCTGAAACATCAGCAGAACATGGATTTCAAGCATTGTTTGAATCGCCACGAAAAGAACGTTTGCTTCCAGAAAGAAAATCTTACTTTTCACCAAGCTTGAGTAAAGATGAAGCAATAAACAATCCTTCAAAGTTTGATACGTCCCAAGGAAAAACACCAGAGAGAAAGCGGGAAGGGGAATCTACGACTAAAAGCGTCCCGTCTATATTTGAGGATAAAAAACCCCCTGAGATAAATGTGATATCTGGCAGCCTAAAAAGATCCATGCAAGCAAAAGAAGAAAAACGTTCGCAGGATGCTTTTGACAATAAGAAAGAGCCCGTGAAACAAGGCCGCGATATTAGGAAGAAAACATTCTCTGTCAATCCCGGTGTCAGAAAGAATTCGTTCAGTGATACCCGGGAAAATATCGAGAGAAAGGAAACACAAGGTGCTCATACCATACAACGAGAGAGGATGAGGTCTGAAAGCTTTGAAAGGAAACGCCAGATATTTTCACCAACTCGAGAGGACAGTGTTGGTTATATTCAAGGCCACAAGACTAACAATGGCAACTTATCAACTCATGAGAGCCACGAGAAAAACAGCAGTGGAAACTTAGTGAAAAATAATGTTTCACACAAGCAACGAGGTTCATGTCAACCTATCGGATTAGATTCACAGGGAAATCATCCTGTTTCCAAAACACAGGGGAGGTGGAGACCACTTACTCCAAGTCCTAACAGGGAAACTTCACCACAACGGAGAAGACGTTCATCATTTGAACGCTCAAGACTTTTAACTGCTACTCCTAGTCCACTCCCGATTAACATAAAAAAACAGCCACAAAAATCTAAACAGGAAGAAAGTAACAAACTACGTGAGGAATACACCCCACCTCTCAAAGCTTTAAAATTCGAACCCCGGGTTTCCTCATCAAAACGAAGAAAAAGTCAACAAGCAGCTAGAAAGAGAAGCAGTACGGTTGAGCAATCAGCTTCCTCTAAATCTGCGCAATCCAGCGGAAGGCTTGGTGAGAGAGGAAAAACACTGGCAAAGGGCCATATAACATCGTCAAATGACGGTGCACATTTATCGGAAAATGGTCATCCCAAAAGCTACAATAGTCGCTATGGGCAGCCTTTAATAGAAAGCGTATACCGTAGCAACACACGAATAGAAGGACTCGCGACGCCCAGGGAGACACCTGTAAGCAGCCCAAATGAAGTCCACAAAGGTCATCAGATGAATTTGACTCAGGCTAGAGAAACTAATTCAAAACAGGCCAATGAAATTGACTCGAAACAATCTGGCGAAAGTAATTTTAAACGGATCAGTGAAAGCAGCTCAGAGCAAGCTGTTCAAAGTAATAGCGAAGCTGACTCACCCTGGAGAAGAATGAAATACATAAAATCTTTCTTCTCTCGACAAGGGAACAACGATGCTATGAATCAACAAGAGAACAGTCAACACGTAACGAACGGACCTACAGATCATTCGATTGACAATTTGATAGCTGACAAGAAGGATAAAAAGCAAGCTCTCCTCGACGGCCAGGTGACTCCAACCTATGCTGCAGGAAAAGAACAACTGGCAGTGGGTATACTGACTGGCAAAAACGCTAAAAGTGAAGCAGGGGCAAGGAGAAGCCCACCTTTAAACGGAAAAAGAAGTGCAGCTAGCTTCTACTGTTCATCAAGTAATCACGTCCTAGAACGCAACGCGCGTGGAAATAAATCTCTGAATACCTCTCCAATGAACAATGATTCTGGAAAGATAAAGGAGGTAACATATCATCCTTTGAATTCTGTTTTATCCAAATGTTTAGATCCCAATTTATTTTTCTTTAAATCACCGCCAGCTTGGGTTACTCAGGGCACTTGTGGGTCAACATTGAAAATTTCAATGTTGACCCACAAGTGCCCTGAGTAACCCAAGCTGGCGGTGATTTCAAGAAAATTAAAATGTAACTCCAAAACTATGTATTTTTATTTCATTTTTGGGTTAGTATATTATGGACTGTATCAAATTAGCTTCAGTTTAAAAATTATTTGTTAACAGTAATTTCATAACTTTGTAGAGACTCTTTGATAAGCAGTAGAATGTAATTTGAATTGCCTTCAAGGTTTAGCTGCTATTGTGACAATCAAAGTTTGCAGGTTACTTTAGAAAGCCAATTTCCCCATGCGCTAGGCACCCGTCTTGAATCAACAACAGTCAGCTCCATATATCAAATGATTGCTGCAAACCTATTATTTATTTTTCAATTTTTAGATAGATACAGAAAACATAAAAACACCCCCCCACCCAACAACAACAAAAAAATATTTAGAGGTGAAAGCCACCCACAAATTGGGCAAATCTGATTTTGTGGGATTACCATACCCCCGTATGCCTGAGTGACGCCAGTTGACGGTGACGTTGTTTGAGTCTTAAAAAAACCCACTCCCCCCCCAAAAAAAAAACAAACAAGCAAAATAAAAAAAAACAAAAACAAAACAACTAACAACAAACTGTTCCACTACAAAAACTAGAGTAATAGCCATGGTCTAAAGATAGTACATCTGCAGTAAAGCGCCAGTTGCTGAGTCCCTGAACAACGAACATCAAACTGGTATATGATGATACAAGAGATACAGCGTTGTCTACAAGCAGGGTAGACCTCCGAGCTTCACATTCATCTTCGATAAGATGAGGAAGGTGAGGTAAAGTGCTGTAAGGTACTCAAGGGCACAGCTCAATAGTGCCGGCAGGGGTCGAACCCACGGTGGGAGCCCGATGCCTTATCAACTGCTATGCCGAGACCACAGTTATACATTTATCAACCGAACTGAAAACGGTTTGCAACATTTACTTTTATAATATATACCAGCGAATTAACCAAAAATATTAGAAATGAAAGGAAATGAGTTTATTGAAATGTTTAAGTCAGCCATCTCCACTGCATTCTCCCACCGATGACATCTTATGACACCCCTGCATTACTTCCTGGAAACCTCAAGAAGTCCAAGCCAGGGAACAACAAAGTCTTCACGCCATGTTAATGGCAAAAGTCAAATGAGTATTTATGGTCTGTTTTGTTAATAAAATACTGCTACCGCATAAACGAAATAACACGACAAAAGGATGGAAGGAACTATGTTGTGGCAAAAGATGTAAGAGAAGTCTTCTTGTGTATATATTTTTTCACTTCCTCGTCGATCTTAGAGTGTCCATGGTTCACATCCGTATATCGACATGGGGAAAGTGCATGCTTTTACTGTTTGGTCGCTATTTCTATATTTATGCATTGGTTAGAAGGTTAGCTTAGAATCTTAGCTACAAGTTTGCCACTGTATTTTTTTGCCCACCACGCGCACATCGTTGATGAAGAATTCAAATGAAATTATCCGGCACCACAGACGAATATCTGCCGCTCTTGCTGCATCACTGTCATAATAAAGTCATAACCTTTTCCTTTCAGATAGATTTTGAGCTGGGGGAACAAGAAATAGTCAGATGGAGCTTTAAATTAAGTTCATCAATTAACCTATTATTGCTACTTTCTGAAGGATAGTTGTAAGCAAAAACCTCAAATAAAGGTCCCGGCCAAATGAATGGTTTTATCACTATTTAAAAACGTGCACAAAATCGATGGTAGTTTTCTAGTCATAATTAAATTTTGATAGCATTTCGACTCGTATTTATTTTATCATTTGCCTTTTGCTTTGACATGGTACAAAGAGCAACAGGCTTCTGATGAGTGGGCACTTTTGCATGTTTGGTTCCTTCTGTGTGTTATTTTGTGTTTCTATATTTGTAAAGAGGAAAGAAGAGACAAAAAAGTGTGTGTGTGTGTGTGTGTGTGTGTGTGTGTGTGTGTGTGTGTGTGTGTGTGTTTGTGAGTATGTTGTAGGGAGGGGGGGGGGGTGGGCTAGAGAGATGTAGATAAATAGGTAATTTATGATAGAGATAAGTAGTTGATAAAAATCATTACCCCCTTAATTCACATGTTTGATTTTTATTTTTCTCATTTCATTTCAGAATATTTACAACTTTCTCCTCGAATGGAAGAAAAAGAACGATGAATATACTTTCCCAAATGTGGAACATTTAGAAGTGTACGAGAGATCAATCAATGCACTGTAAGTTAATTTCAACAAACTTGTCAACTCATATTATCTTCTTCCATGTTCTTCTCGTGCGCCTCCCCCATCAGAATATTCTCTTTATGACGACATGTTTATTAGGTGGACCTGTCGTCGTCTATCAAAGACACATTAAAAGACGGAAAATCCGACAACCAATGTAACCAACAAAAACAATCAATCAAACAAACAAAACAAAAAACAAATCAACAACAAACCAAAACAGGAACAACATAACAACAACAGCAGCAACAAAAACTAAAAAAAAAAAACAACCCCAACCTAGAATGGATTTTGTGAACGAATCGGCCTTCCAACCGCGAATGACAAGATCGTTACACGTCCTTGGAGTGCTGGGTCCCGACACTGCTTAGGGAGTATGAAGGGATATGGATAACAAAACAAAACAAATAATTATGACCAGCCTTGTTAATTCCATGAAAAAACCACCATTTCTACGACCGTGGTATTGAGTGGCTAATAAAATCCTTCCGCCACACAATGCAGCATCTCTGTGCGGTGCAGATTGTGTTCTGCCCTTTAATTCGTTTACCGTAATGGCATCGGTGGCTGTAAGACCAATCTCAAATAGTGTTTTTAGTATTTGCCACGAAACCTTTTCCACAGTACCACCACAACTGCTACGGAAGGAATAAAACGCTTCAGTTATGGCGTATGAGTGAAACACCCTGGTTGTAGCTCCAACTGCAACAATACACAAAATGCAGCCCAGGAGGCGCATGCATACTTCATAGATAACACTCACAACATTCAAGACGAATGGCCGTCCATCTAGTGGAAAGGATGACACACTAAGGAATGCGAGAGTCACCGGTTCTCATTCAACGGTATATTATAGAAGTAGAAAGGGAAAACGCACTCGCACTAAACCTATCATCCCGAGTCTAGACACTTAAGACAATACACACAGGCACAAAATGATTCTTTCACAGTCCCGAGCGGAACAAAGTCGAATTTACACCCATTCCCATGTTTCATTCTGTGCCGTTGCACAACGTCCAGATTCACAATTCCTACGTAATAATGTCAGACTCAAGAGTACATCAAGACAACCAAAATAGTCCTTCGCTAGGTCACACACAGAGACTCCAAGTGCAGACGAGCTGATCCCAAACCATAACACATTATAATATCCACCCATGATCGTGCTCGTCCTTGCTCTGTGCATACCCCACTGAAACCTATCTAGAGCCTCAATTGCATTTAAACATCTTCGAATCTAGGTCAAGAGTGTAAGGGGTGGGGATGGAGAAGTAAAGGTAATACAGTCAAGGAGGTCTGGTAAGAACCAAGAAAAGTCTGAAAACAACACATGGCACCAAAACGTTATTACCCAGCTAATCAAGATCAATAAGTAATTCCCTGTTTGGCAGGAGTTGTGCAGATGGGGGATGGATAAAAACAGAAGCAATGGCGCGGAGCGGACACCCCGAACCAAAGACCGCAAAAATAGTAATTGTACGAGTACGGTGTGGAGAGGAGGACGAGACAAAGCCACAGAGAAAAATAAATAAACAAAGAGAATAAAGAAAAATAAATTGTCCAATAAAATCGACCTCCACGGCCGGGACTCCAACCACGGATCTCTGGATTGCCGGTGCAGTGTGCTAACCATGACACTACCGCTCCCGGCCATTGCTTCTGTGTTTCACACCAATATTAATGGAGCAACTATGCTCTCATCGTTGTCAATTCCGTTTCATTGTCTGGGCGGTGCCCACTTGTGTGCCAAAGAAAGGTTTAAATAAATTAGATTGCCTCAACATTGGACAGCCTCGGAATAGACATTCCTCGAAGTGAGAGCTTTGATATGAGACCTTATTGGCGAAGATTGCTCAGCAGAGAAAGCCCCATAGTCTTCTATCCACCACCACCCGTTGAGTAACAATATTGCACATTATGTCCTCAGGAGTGCTCTATTCTTTTTTTTATCTTATTTCCACTGGATTATAAGCCCCCTCTCGCCCTCCCCCGTCCAGGTGAGAAAGCACAGATCCACTGCTCGCCTCGAACGTGACAACGCAAACGAAAGACCCTAATGCCTGTCACGAACACACGTGCAAGCGAGGCGTCGCGATTAAAATGGCGGCGATTAAATTAATTGTCTCTTTGCCCTACTAAAATGGAAATTATCATTTTGTGAAGTTATCCCTAGCTTATTTGATATAATAATAATAATAATAATAATAATAATAATAATAATAATAATAATAATAATAATGATAATAATAATAATGGTGATGAAGATAATGGTCCTCTGCTCCCTGCCTTGGCGTGGTGGAGAGGCCTGTGCGGCCTGATGATTTTAAAGACTATGCCATAGGTTCAACCATAATGGACAGGCGTTAAATGAAGACCCAGACTAGATGCAGACAGCCTGGCAAGAGGCGTAGGTGGCAGCCCCACCACTTGCCTAGGCGACAGTATGGGATCTGCCTGCTTCACTGAATATACTCAGTTCAAGGAAAGCAAACCACTATTACAAACTCAAGGACTGCCTTACCGGATTTGACCCACGCATGCACAAGGACTATGAACCTGGCTACGTAGAATGTTAGGGCTATTAGTGGTAAAGAGATTGAACTTGTAGAAGAAGCTAAGAAATACAAAATAGAAATTTTAGGTGTAACTGAAACAAAGAAAAAAGGACAAGGAGTAGAAAAT